>JADRCD010204706.1:0-13443 GCA_019843815.1 Montemys delectorum | reverse complement strand
TTCTGTATTAGTCGGGTACTGTCAGAGCCTCTCAGGAGACAGCTATATCAGGCTGGAGTGCCCTTCCTTCAGTCTCTGCTCCATGGTTAGTCTCTGCAACTCCTTCCATGGGTATTTTGTTCCCCTTTTAAGAAGGAGTGAAATGTTCACATTTTGGTCTTCCTTCTTGAGTTTCTTGAGGTTTGTGGATTGTACTTCGAGTATTCCGAACTTCTGGGCTAATAATCACTTCTCAGAGAGTGCATATCGTGTGTGTTCTTTTGTGATTGGGTTACCTGACTCAGATGATATTCTCCAGATCCATTCATTTCCCTACGAATTTCATTAATTCATTGTTTTTAATAGCTGGGTAGTACTCTATTGTGTAGATGTACCACAATTTCTGTATCCATTCCTCTGTTGAGGTACATCTGGGTTGTTTCCAGTTTCTGGCTATTATAAATAAGGCTGTTATGAACATGATGGAGCATGTGCCCTTATTACATGTTGGAGCATCTTCTAGGTATATTCTGAGGGGGTGGTATAGCTGGGTCCTCTGGTAGAATTATGTCCAATTTCCAGAGGAACTGCAAAACTGATTTCCAGAGTGGTTGTACCAGTTTGCAATCTCACCAGCAATGAAGTAGTATTCCTCTATTTCCACAACCTAGCCATTCTAACTGGTATGAGGTGGAATCTCAGGGTTTTTTGATTTGCATTTCCCTGATGACTAAGGATGTTGAACATTTCTTTAGGTGCTTCTCAGCCACTCAGTATTCATCAGTTGAGATTTCTTTGTTTAGCTCTGTACCTCATTTTTAATAGGGTTATTTGGTTCTCTGGGGTCTAACTTCTTGAGTTCTTTGTAAACATTGGCTATTAGCCCTCTATTAGATATAGGATTGGTAAAGATCTTTTCCCAATTTTTTAGTTGCCATTTTGTCCTATTGCCTGTCTTTTGCCTTACAGAAGCTTTGCAACTTTATGAGATCCCATTTGTCAATTCTTAATCTTAGAGCATAAGCTATTGGTGTTCTGTTCAGGAAATTTTCCCTTGTGCCTATGTGCTCAAGGCTTTTCCCTACTTTCCTGTCTATTATTTTCAGTGTATCTGGTTTGATGTGGAGGTCCCTGATCCTCTTAGACTTGAGCTTTGTACAAGGAGATAGGAATGGATCGATTTGCATTCTTCTACATGCTAACTGCCAGTTGAGCCAACACCATTTGTTGAAAATGCTGTCTTTTTTCCACTGTATGGTTTTAGCTCCTTTATCAAAGAGCAAGTGACCATAGATGTGAGGGTTCAATTCTGAATCTTCAGTTCTGTTCCATTGATCTACCTGCCTGTCACTGTACCAATACCATGCAGTTTTTAATCACAATTGCTGTGTAGTACAGCTTAAGGTTTAGGATAGTGATTCCACCAGAGGTTCCTTTATTGTTAATAATAGTTTTGGTTATCCTGGGTTTTTTTTGTTGTTGTTATTCCAGATGAATTTGCAAATTGCTCTTTCTAAGTCTGTGAAGATTTGAGTTTTAATTTTGATGGGGATTGCATTGAATCTGTAGATTGCCTTCGGTAAGATGGCCATTTTTACTATATTAATCCTGCCAATCCATGAGCATGGGAGATATTTCCATCTTCTGAGATCTTCTTCAATTTCCTTCTTCAGAGACTTGAAATTCTTGTCAAACAGATCTTTTACTTGCTTAGTTAGAGTTGCACAAACATATTTTATATTATTTGTAACTATTGTGAAGGGTGTTGTTTCCCTAATTTCTTTCTCTGCCTCTTTATCCTTTGTGTAGAAGAAGGCTACTGATTTGCTTGAGTTAACTTTATATCCAGCTACTTTGCTAAAGTTGTTTATCAGGATTAGGAGCTCTCTGGTAGAATTTTTGGGGTCCCTTAAGTATACTATCATATCCTCAGCAAATAGTGATAACTTGACTTCTTTCTTTCCAATTCGTATCCTTATTGATCTCCTTTTGTTGTCCAATTGCTTTGACTATGACTTCAAGTACCATATTGAATAGACAGGGAGAGAGTGAGCAGCCTTGTCTAGTCCCTGATTTTAGCAGGATTGCTTCAAGTTTCTCTCCATTTAGTTTGATGTTGGCTATTTGTTTTCTGTATATTGCTTTTACTATGTTTAAGTATGGTCCTTGAATTCCTGATCTTTCCAAGACTTTTATCATGAAGGGATGTTGGATTTTGTCAAATGCTTTCTCAGCATCTAATGAGATGACCATATGTTTACTTTTTCTTTGAGTTTCTTTATGTAGTGAATTACATTGTTGGATTTCCATATATTGAGCCATCCCTGCATCCCTGGGATGAAGTCTACTTGATCATGGTCGATGATTTTTTTGATGTGCTCTTTGATTCAGTTTGCAAGAATTTTATTGAGTATTTTTGCATCAATATTCATAAGGGAAATTGGTTTGAATTTTTTTCTTTGTTAGGTGTTTGTGTGGTTTAGGTGTAAGAGTAATTATGGCTTCATAGAATGAATTGGGTAGAGTATCTTCAGTTTCTATTTTGTGGAAAAGTTTGAGGTGTATTGGTATTAGGACTTTTTTGAAGGTTTGATAAAACTCTGCACTAAATCCATCTGGTCCTGGGCATTTTTTGGTTGGGAGGCTATTAATGACTGTTTCTATTTCATTAGCAGATATGGGATTGTTTAGATCATTGATCTGATGTTAACTTTGGTATCTGGTATCTGTCTAGAAAATTGTCCATTTCATCCAGGTTTTCCAGTTTTGTTGTGTATGGGCTTTTGTAGTAGGCTCTTGTGAATTTTTGGATTTCCTCAACGTCTGTGGTTATGTCTCCCTTTTCATTTCTGATCTTGTTAATTAGGATACTGTCTCTGTGCCCTTTAGTTAGTCTGTCTAAGGGTTTATCTATTTTGTTGATTTTCTCAAAGATCCACCTCCTTTTTTAGTTGATTCTTTGTATAGTTCTTTTTGTTTCTATTTGGTTGATTTCAGCCCTGAGTTTGATTATTTCCTGCCTTTGACTCCTCTTGGGTGAATTTGCTTCTTTTTATCCTAGAGCTTTCAGATACTCTTTCAAATTGCTGGTGTATGCTCTCTCTAGTTTCTTTTTGAAGGCACTCAGAGCTGTAGGTTTTGCTCTTAGCACTGCTTTCATTGTGTCCCATAAGTTTGGGTATGTTGTGGCTTCATTTTCATTAAACTCTCAAGAAAGTCTTTAATTTCTTTCTTTATTTCTTCCTTGACCAAGTTATCATTGAGTTGAGTGTTGTTAAGTTTCGAGGTGTATGTGGTCATTCTATTGTTTATGTTGTTATTTAGGAGCAGCCTTAGCCCATGGTGATCTGATAGGATACAAGGAATTATTTCAATCTTCTTGTATCTGTTGAGGCCTGATTTGTGACCAATTATATGGTCAATTTTGAAAAAGATACCATGAGGTGCTGAGAAGAAGGTGTATCCTTTTGTTTTATGATAAAAAGTTCTATAGATATCTATTAAGTCCATCTGCTTCCCTAACTTCTGTTAGTCTCACTGTGTCTTTGTTTAGTTTCTGTTTCCATGATCTGTCCATTGCAGAGAGAGGGCTATTGAAATCTCCCACTATTATTGTGAGCAGTGAAATGTGTGCTTTGAGCTTTAGTATAGTTTCTTTTATGAATGTAGATGCTGTTTCATTTGGAGCATAGAGTTCAGAATTAAGAGTTCATCTTGGTAGATCACAACTTTCATGAACATGAGGTGTCCCTCCTTATCATTTTTGATCACTTCAGGGTGAAAGTCAATTTTATTTGATATTAGAATGGCTACTCAAACTTTTTTTCTTGGAACCATTGGCTTGGAGGATTGTTTTCCAGCCTTTTATTCTGAGGTAGTGTTTGTCTTTGTAACTGAAGGGGGTTTCCTGTAGGTAATAAAATATTGGGTTCTGTTCATGTACCCAGTCTGATAGTCTATGTCTTTTTATTGGGGAATTGAGTCCATTGATATTAACAGATATTAAGGAAAAGTAATTGTTGCTTCCTGTTATTTTTGTTGTTAGAGTTTGAATTCCATTCATGTGGCATCTTCTTTTAGTTTTGTTGGAAGATTACATTTTTGCTTTTTCAAGGATGTAGTTCCCCTCTTTGTGTTGGGGTTTTCTATTTAATACCCTTAGAAGGGCTGGATTTGTGGAAACATATTGTGTGAATTTGGTTTTGTCATGGAATACTTTGGTTTCTCCATCTAAGGTAATTGAGAGTTTTTCTAGGTATAGTAGTCTGGGTTGGCATTTGTGTTCCCTTAGGGTCTGCCCAGGATCTTCTAGCTTTCATAGTCTCTGGCAAGAAGTGTGGTGTAATTCTAATAGGCCTGCCTTTATATGTTACTTGACCTTTTTCCCTCACTGCTTTGAGTATTCTTTTTTTTGTGCATTTGATGTTCTAACTATTATGTGGTGGTAGGAATTTCTTTTCTGGTCCAGTCTATTTGGAGTTTTATAGGCTTCTTGTATGTTCATGGGTATCTATTTAGGTTAGGGAAGTTTTCTTCTATAATTTTGTTGAAGATATTTACTGGTCCTTTAAGTTGGAGGTCTTCACTTTCTTATACCTATTATTCTTAGGTTTGGTTTTCTCATTGTGTCCTGGATTTCCTGGATGTTTGGGGTCAGAAAATTTCTACATTTTGCATTTTCTTTGACTGTTGTGTCAATGTTTTTTTTATGGTATCTTCTGCCCCTGAGATTCTTTCCTCTATCTCTTGTATTCTGTTGGTGATGCTTGCATCTGTTTCCTGACTTCTTTCCTAAGATTTCTAACATCAGAGTTGACTGTCCTTGTGATTTCTTATAAGTTTCTTCTTCCATTTTTAGGTCCTGGATGGTTTCACTCAATTCCTTCACCTGTTAGTTTGTGCTTTCCTGTAATTCCTTAAGGGATTTTTGTGTTTCCTCTTTAAGGGCTTCTACTTGTTTAACTCTTGATCTCCTGTAATTCTTTAAGGGATTTTTTAATTTCCTCTTTAGGAGCTTATACCTCTTTACCTGTGTTCCCTTGTATTTCTTTAAGGGAGTTATTCATGTTCTTCTTAAATTCCTCTAGCACCATCATGAGATATGATTTTAGATCCAAATCTTGCTTTTCTGGTGTTTTAGGATATCCAGGACTTGCTGTGGTGGGAGTACTAGGTTCTGATGAAGCTAAGTTGTTTTGGTTTCTGTTGGTAAGATTCTTGCATTTGCCTCTTGCTATCTGTTTTTTTTCTGGTGTTAGATGTTCTAGCTGTCTCTGACTAGAGTTTGTTCCTCCTGTGGGTCTGTAAGCCTGTGTCAACACTTCTGGGAGATCATCTCTCCTCTGGTAAAACCTGTGCACAGATTGCTGTGGATCAGTTGTCCATCCCGAGTCCTGGGGTCAGAGCACATCCTGTACACAGAATCTCTACTTGTGGGAAAGGTGGCGAGAGGGCTGTGGAATTGTTGTCCCTTCTAGGTGTGAACAGAGGTTGAGAGGATCCTGTCCTGGCTGCTCTGCCACTTGTGAGGCCTGAGCCTCTTGGCTGGTCCCACCTTAGAAAGTCACAGGAGAGAGAATGGTGGATCTCACCCCAGTCCCTGGGTTAAAGCACTCCCTGAAGGCAGACTCTCCACTTGCAGGGAAGGGGCAGACAGTGTTGTGGATCCACTGCCTTCACTCCTAGGTTTAGTTGGAGATTGAGAGGATCCTGTCCCAGCTGCCCTGCCACTTTTGAGGCCCCACTTTTAATTTCCTAATGGCAAATGAAGATATATATCTTTTTGATATATTTATTGAGCATTTGCTTTTCTCTGATTGATTGGTAACTTACCTGTGGTTGGTGATATGAGTTAGCAGTTGAAAACACTCTTTGTTTTTACAAAGGACAATAGTTTACAACTCCACACATAGATAGTAGTTCACAATCATCAGAATACCCAATTCCAGATGATCTGATGGCCTGGTCTGGCTTCTATAGGCATCAGGCCCTTACATGGTACATAAAAATCCATGAAGGCAAATCACTGATGCACATAAAGACTTAATTATTTCAATTACATAAGTTGCTCAACTAATTTTATCACTTGTTGCTGCTTATTATTTTTTTTATGTTGTCTCTCGTAGATTCTGGATATCAAAATATTGACAGATATTTGTGTCGTAAACTATTTATACAGAAAGTTTACCTTTTATTCCATTCATGATCTTCTCTGGAGAAGTGTTTGAAGTGCCATTTGTCATGGTTTGCTTTAAATCCTTGTGTTTCTGCAGTCATAACCAACATTTAAAAAGTAATCATAAGTGACTGCACTACTGACTTCAAGAGTTACCTCAGGATTTCTTGTGGTTGTCTCACATTAGAGGCTGTACATTTATATCGCTCATCCATATTATGTTGACTTTTGCTCTGATGAATAGAGGTGGTGCAGTAAGATTTTAATCTTCTGTATGTGGTTGCTGAGTATTACTATTAGGATTTATTGAATTTTTTTGTGCTTCAGTGACAGTTTCTGGCAGCATTGTGAAGAAGCAATTGTCTATAGCAACATGGATTTATTTCAGAGATCTGAATTATCTCCAATTGACCTATATGTCTGCTGTTATAATGATACCATGCTCTTTTGGTTACTGCTCTATGCCTTTAAGTTAGTTACTGCTTTGTCTGCACCTTTGTCCAGTTTTTTGGTCAAAAATTGCTTTCAATATAAGGTGTCTTTGTTGTTTCTCTATTAAATGAAGCTTTTAAAAATTATAGTTATTTCAATACTGGATTATTATTAAAAGTCAATGTCTTAAATTACTTCTCAGCTAGCACAATGTCTTTAGTACAGAGATGTATACTTCCTCTTTATGCATCCTTCTGGTTGATATGTTCTGCTTTTTCATCAAATCAAAATACATTGACTATATTAAGGATTGCTAAGCTCTGGTGTATCTTCGAACTCTTTCATTTTATATCATCCCAGGAGGTCAAGGGTACCTGTGTTCTTCTAGTCCTTGGCCTTCTCCCAGAGATGTGGTCCATTCCCACGACAGAGCGTGAGCTGAAGGACTCGGGGACATTATTTTATGTTCCAATCATTAGGAAAAATGCAAGCAGATGGAGCGGGGAAATAATATCTTCTGCTAATTATCCAAATGGATGAGCTGACAGAACTTTACATTCTCCCAAGAGAGCCAATGGTTTACAGATCTCTGGCCAATGTTGCCCAAGCTGGCTATGTGTAAAGAGCACAGTTGCTTGAATCTATCCTTCATTTGGACTTATCTGAAGCTTCTATAGAGAATGCTTACACAGTCCATTCTCTTTTCCTTACCTCTTTTGCATCTCATTGATGTGTTTCTTCAATGACAAATTTTGCATTAAATGTTAGACAAAACAACATTCTAAAATGCAAAAAATCTAGTTCCCTAAACATAGAAGCTTAGATGCATATTTAAGTGTCTCTTCTTTTTCAAAACAGATTATGATTTTTGTTGCATTGTTTTTATGTTAAATAATGCATGGAAACAGTTGATGAATTTCCCATTCCATCAAATATGCATTCATCTCCTTGTTCTCTATCTAGCTAAACATTTTCTTATTCATCTTCAGATCTGGGTGTTCAGAGTTTCATCAAAGCACTGATGGTGCCTGGCTTACAAGTGTAATTTGCGCACCAGCCTGTTAGCATCATCCTGTTCAGCAGCTTTCAGCTGCCCTCCTAACCCTCCACAGATGTCTCACCAGCCTGTGCTACTGCTTATGGAGGGAGGGCAGGCAGAATGTGTGGGGTAAACCCATCACCTTAACAACTCAAAGCATGGGACCTGTTGAAGTTGGGCCAATAATATCAAACCCACATGCAAATCAAGCACATTATCGATCACAGCTCCTTCCAGGCTGAGTCCTTATATTGCAAATTTTACACATTTGCAGTAGATATGTCAGATCTCTATCTATGTTTTCCACACTTCATTGAACCCCTCAAAGGCCCTAGCATTACCTCTCCCTCACACCATTACCTCTAGCTAAATGAGCTGCATCTGAGGTTCATGTACCTCATCTTCTAAGAAATATTCTGCTCCTCTGGTTTGCCACAGGACCTCTTGCCTTTTTAAACTCCTGTGAAGCTCCCTCTGCTAAGAGAAATAATTTGATCTATAATATCAAATGAAGTGAGACACTTAATTTCAAATGATGTTCCAACCCTTTCTTGATAACCTGCGGCTGTCAAAATTAAATTTGCTAACAAATATCAAAGACATAATAAATAATAGATGTGAATTGATTGAGAATTCTGGTTCTCTTATTAGACAACTGCTTTTGGTTAACAGAATTGGCCTCAGTGTAGAGAGAGGTTTATTCTACCTCATTCTGCAAACTTCAAAAGATTATCTTATTATTAAAAACAATGATATCAAAATAAGTATGATGCTTTGAGAGAAAAACTACAAAAAATAATGTTGCCATACAAATGACAAGATAACTTTAATCCATGGAGGAGACTTTGTTGTGCCATTTAGCATTTTCAAAACTTCATTTCACTATGTCATGATATATCATGGTATTTAAGATTCTAGATTTACAAGTAGAAGAGGCATGTACAAGTAATCAAATTACTTTATTGAGCTATTATCATTAACTCTTGTTTATAAATTATACCAACCCAAAGTTTAATTTTTTAAACCAATTCTAACCACAATACAGATAACTAGTTTGCTCTTGAATGTAAGTGTGAACATAGCTAAGCTAGTATATTTACTCTCCTGTATTGCAATTTGGTCAATAAGCAAAACATACACACACACACACACACACACACACAAGACACACACACACACACACATGTTTTTTTTTTTAATTAGATGTTTTCTTTATTAACATTTCAAATGATATCTCCTCTCCTGGTTTCCCCTTTGGGGAAAAAAAAACACCTGTTCCCTCCCCCCTTCCCCTGCTCACCGACCCACCCTCTCCTGCATTCTGGCTCTGGCATTCCCCTACCCCCGGGCATAGAACCTTCACAGGACCAAAGGCTTCTCCTTCCATTGATGACCAACTAGGCCATCCTCTGCTATACATAAGCTGTTGGAGCCATGAGCCCCACCATGTGTACTCTTTGGTTGGTGGTTTAGTCCCTGGGAGCTCTGAGGGACATAGTACTACTAGAGGACCCAGCTATACCATTCCTGAGCATATACCCAGAAGATGCTCCAACATGTAATAAGAACACATGCTCCACTATGTTCATAGGAGCCTTATTTATAATAGCCAGGAACTGGAAACAACCTAAATGCCCTCAACAGAGGAATGGATAGAGAAAATTTGGTACATCTACACAATGGAGTACTAACCACCAATAAAAACAATGAATTTATGAAATTCTTAGGGAAATGGATAGATCTGGAGAATATCGTCCTGAGTGAAGTAACCCAATCACAAAAGAACACATATGGTATACTCTCTTTGATAAGTGCATATTAGCCAAGAAACTCAGAATACCCAAAATGCAGTCCACAAACCACAAGAAACTCAAGAAGAAGGAAGATCAAAGTGTGGATACTCCTGCCTTCTTAGAAGGGGGAACAAAATACCCATCAAAGGAGTTGCAGAGACAAACTATGGAGCAGAGACTGAAAGAAGGACAATCCAGAGACTGTTCCACCTGGGAATCCTTCCCATATTCAATTATAAAACCCAAAAACTATTGTGGATGCCAGCAAGTGCTGGCTGACAGGAGCCTGATAAAGCTGTGTCCTGAGGGGCTCTGCCATTGTCCGACTAATACAGAAGTAGAGGCTCACAGCCATCTATTGAACTGAGCACAGGTTCCCCAACGAAGGAGATAGAGAAAGTACTCCAGGAGGTGAAGGGTTTGCAGCCCCTTATGATGAACAACAATATGTACTAACTAGCACACACATCTTAAATGAAAAGAAGAGTGCTTGCTCTTGTATGTAATTTTCCATATTATATTGACAAAATATAAAGTAGATAATCATTTTTTCCAACAAAATTTTTTTGATGATTTGGAAATTTCACACAATGCCCACGAATCATACCAGTTACCTCCCATTCATCCCAAGTCTACAGGTCTACTCTCCTACTCTGTGCCATCTTATCAAAATGAAAAAAATAAAACCACCAAGTCCAATTTGTGTAGTGCATCTACTTACTCATGGGAGCATGGTCAAACATCCAGTGACTAGCACTTTAAAGATAACTGAGTTCTTCCCCAGCCTGCTGCTAGAGTTTTCAATTATGAAGAGCTACACTTCAGCATCCCTATTACAATTTTTAAAGTCTCTCTTCAATGGCCTTATCTCCAGGCTGTTTCATATGGAGAATTGGTTGTCACATAAGTCTTCAATGCCTGTCATTCTCAATGATGGGTCTGCTGTCATCGAAATGACTGCAAAAGACTATTAGAATGTTATAGTCCTATAAGAATTCTTATACATTACTACTATTCAAATTCTGACAAAAATACTACATTGTAAAACAAGAGGACAAGTATTTGCATATTCTTTGACTCTGGTTTCAGTTTCAGGCAGAAAATACAGGGTTAACTAAAAATATAGAAAGAAGCAGAGGTTTATGGAAAGGGAGGTTTATGGAGAGGGAATAAACAAAAATGTGGACAGCTATGACTGACTAGTGACTTGCACACAGCATTTCTACCTCTTAAAAATGAAAGGTAAGATTCAGGAATGTAAGAGCAGTGAAACCTAGGTATGATGAGATGAAGCAGAGCTTAACTAAGCCCTGGACAGCAGCCATTGTAAGTCTTGAAACAACTTATATTGTAGGAACAAAATTGAACTACCACAACATCTTTTCTCCCTGTGCCATGCTTTCTTCAAAACATCCAGTGCAGGGGCATTGTTTATGAGACTGATGAGGATTCTTTACCTTGGCACTAGGGTAGACAATGAAGAATGATGAATACATTTTAGGTAATGATCATGGAAAACAATTATTCTCATTAAGGTTTAATTTTAATTTAATTTAATTAAGGTTTTAATTTTGTAAAATTGCAACTCAGCTTAGGATAAAACTATATACAAATTCATAACTTGAGTATGGTGTAGAAGAATAAAATAGTCAATGAAAAAAAATCAGCAATAAATTACCAGGAACAAGGAATCAAATATTATCCACAAAGCCTTGGTCAGAGAAGTTTCTATTTGCAACAGTTGTCTATCGATATAGAATCCAATAAATGGTCAATATGCTGAGAATAAATGGCCAGTAGTTTTGCTCTCAGCCCTAAAACATAAATCTGTACTATCCTTTTCAAATTTCAAGTAATAAATAAAAGGGAAACAAAGAATGAGTGATAAGGCAGGAGTGGGTGGGGGGAAACCCCTCACAGAAACAGGAGGGAGTAGTATGGGATAGGGGGATTGCAGAGGGCAAACTGGGAAGTGGGATAACATTTGAAATGTAAGTAAATACAATAATCAATTTTTAAAAAATTTAAGAAGTTACCTAGAAAAAATAAGAATGTAGAAGTTAGAATATGGAGAAGTATGCTATAAAATACTACTACCTGGAAATGACATAACTGTTGTACTTAGGAACTCACCATACCATTGGCTATCTATCTGTATAGGACCAGGACCATCAATATTCTGTTTTGCATGGAGGATTGTCAGGTAAGTTCTCATTCCTCCAAAAGGACTTATATATGGGACTCATGTATACTTAAAAATTATAGAGGAAAGGTTTGTTATATTGAACATAGTGTAGCCACTTGTCTACTGCTCTTACATAAGCAAGTAACCCACTGTTCATGCTCAGGAAGATAACTCTAATTAAACACACACACACACACACACACACACACACGCACAGTCTGAAACAGGAGGAGACATGGAAAGAAGAGAAATTTTGAAGAGAAGATAAATGAATTATAAATGATGAGGAAGGTTTTGGGAGAGAGTATAAGCATTTAGATAAATGAAACTGTGAAAGAAAACATTTAAAAGTAAATCAAAAAATGTTTTAAAAGAAAAGTTCTTAAGAGGCACATAAGCATGCTATAGTATATTAAGTAAAAGACTATAAAATGTGTGTATATATGTAACTCTTTTTCATTATATTAATAATATTATTTAATTCAATTGGGATTTCTAAGAGCTTAAATGAGGTGACCTATAAAAGTTACATTCTTCTTACAGTGTTTCATTTCAAATTTATGGCAAAGAATAAATAGAAGATATTTTCATTGATGAGCCTTGAGAGATGGCTCAGTGATTAAGAACTGGGACCTAGGTAGGGATGTTGGCATCCACAAGATGTCTCCTAAGCATGTATAATTTCACTTCTACGGTGTATATATACATATATATATATATGATGCCTCTTCTAATCTCTGTGTGTATTAGGTACCCACATGGTTCACATACATATATGGAGGCCAAATACTCACAACATATAAAATAAAGTAAATCTAAATCATTTTAAAAGATCTTTGCACCAAAATAAGTATTAGATTATTCTGTAAAGAAAAATATACTTGTTCATTACACAAATTATATAATGTTAAAATCAATTAATGTAAACACAATACAAGTTTTCTTCAATTGGTAGGAAAACACTTGACCGATCATCTCAGGTTCACTGTGCTTTTGAAATGATGAATATAGGACTTTTCAAAATTTAAAGGTGACTGTTTTCAGAAAGAGTGTTTTCAGGATTAAATGAAGATTTTCTAAGTAAAATCTATTTATATATAATAATTCATAATTCTAATTATACTTATTGTCATGTAACTTCTGAGTTTTCTACCCTATACTTTCTCTATGTTTTCATAATTTAAAATATCTTCCTTATTTTTAAACGTGCATGTGTGTGTATGGTGGGGATTGGGATGGTGGTTTCTGCATGTGAGTACCCGTATCTGTGAAGGCCAAAAGAGGCTGAAGCAGGAGTTACAGATGCTGATTTCTGTACAACTTAGTTTCTAGGAATCAAACCAGGACCTAAGAGAGGCAAGCACTGTTAACTACTGAGCCATTTCTCTAGCATTCTGTTTGTATGAATTTTAATTGTAAAATATAAGTCAGTCTTTTCTTTTTATAAAATGAATATATTTTTTTGATTTTGAGTTTTCTCAAGTAAGTTACTTATCTTTTTTTATTAGATATTTTCTTCATTTACATGTAAATTTCTCCTTTCTCAGGTTCCCCTCCAAAAAACAAACAAACAAACAAACAAACAAAAACAAGAACAAACTCCTTTTGCCTCCCTCCTCCACATGCCTGCCACCCCACCCTCTCCCACTTATTGACCCTGGCATTCCCCTACACTGGGACACAAAACCTTCACAAGGCCAAGGTCCTTTCCTCCTATTGATGATCGAATTTGCAATCCTCTACTATACACATGCTGCCAGAACATTCAGTCCCACCCTGTATAGTCCTTGATTGGTGGTTGGGTCCCTGGGAGCTCTGAGGGTACTAGTTAGTACTTGTT
>JADRCD010204704.1:8874-32348 GCA_019843815.1 Montemys delectorum | reverse complement strand
CTCCTCCTCCTCCTCCTCCTCCTCCTCCTCCTCCTCCTCCTCCTCCTTCTCCTCCTCCACATCTGCCTTCCCCTGCAGGCTCCCCAAAAAAACGCTCTAGGGAACAGAAGAGAAAGAACACACCCCCCCTCCTTTAATTGGAGATCAAAAGTTGGAAGAAGGGTTTGCTCTTCGAGGGTGGGGAGGAAATGGGGCGTCATGGAGATGAAGCCTTTATACGAAGGGGAAGAAAACAGGGGAGGAGAGGAGGGCCCCATATATCTGCCAGACTCTGCAACAACTTTATACAACCCTGTGACATTATGGTATAGGTTAGAAAATGACGACTCTCTGGCAGGCAGATGGCTGAGCTCAGACAGCTGGGAGAACCGGCAGTAAGGGCTCCGGGGCTGCTTGGCGCCAAGGGACTAACCACTTGGGCTTCCTGCCCCCACCCTGTCAAGGTCGGAGGACTTTTCCGTGCTTCTTGGTCTTGGCTTTTCCATCTGCAAGGTGGGCATAGCCCGGGGGGGGGGGGTTGTGTGTTGAGGCCAAGATAGATGAAAGAGACAGTGGGTGCTTAGCAGCGGCAGGACTGCTCTATAATTCAGCCAGCAGCAGCTGAGCCAAAGGCCCCGCACAGCAAGACAGTGGCTAATTGAGAAAGAGTTAGGCAGTGTGCCCCAAAAGTGAAGAAACAGCTACTCATTGGCTTTTTTGAGGTGCCAACTCACACCCAGTATCTGCGCCCCAATCCTCACCTGACTTCCCAGCAAGCTAAACAGCCCCATGTTCCAGGGTGGATGGCCGTGCTCCCTCCTGCCCCACTGATAAATGCAATCCCAGCACCACCCAGGAGCTGGGCTTCTCTAGGGAGGCTCCAGAAACCAGCACGCAGTAGGTTCACTCAATTCGCACTGGGCCAGGACTCCTATTGTCTCATTAACACTCTGATCCACTTGGGGCACAGTTGGAGGGGGAGGGGGTCACCCTGGGAGAACTTCCCTCGGGGAGGAACTCCCGCAGTCTTCCTGGAAATGAACTTTCTCTTAGGAAGTAGAGGACTAGAACTGGCCTATCTAGCTGTCTAGTCATCAGTCGCAGATATGGAGGAGGGGCAGTCGGTCTAAACCTTGCACAGTAGTGGGACGGGATGGGAATGTTCCTGAATCTAGGCTGGGGCATGCTGCCCCGGCACTGTGCTCCTTCTTATGTTGGTCAAAGGGTCTGGATTCTAGGACAGCCGAGCCTAGCTCTGCTGTTTCTCTTGCTATGTACTAAGCACAAGAGAGCAGCCATGTTCCTAGGAATCATGCCCACAGGAAATAAGATGTGACTGACCTAGGTATGAATCTCTCATCTGCTTCCCCATACAACCACAGAGTCTGAAGCCAAGGCCTCTTGGGGTAGGCTTTACAGAAGCGGTTTTTCCCAACATACTGCTTCCCCCATCACAGCCTATCTTCCAGAATTTTAGCCTCTGTCTCTTTGGATTCCTAAGACTCCATCATGTCAAGAGCAGTGGGGGGGGGGGGAGGAGATAGAAAATGGGGGCTTGTTTATAACTGGAGAAGGAGACTTCAGATCTCAAGAGCCTTTCCCCATCCTTGCCAGCTTACACGTGTGGTGATCTAAGGGCCCTTCTCTCCCAGAGCCCTCAACCCCATGTCCAGCACCAGGTGGCTGTGGCAACCAGGTTCCCCCCACCCCCAGAGGAGCTAAAGACCCCAGCTGGCATGACCGGTCACCCTTGCAGAGCCTGGCTGATTGTTTGCGCACTGGGGCCCACTCGGCCCACTCTGCAGGGGCTGGCAGGCCTCCAGAGGAAGTGATGGGAGGGCTTGGGTGCATTCTGACCTTAGCTGAATTCTTGGAGGATGATGTGTGAATAATATGGCTTTTTAAGAGTCAACAGCTCGGGTGCTTTTTATAGGCAGGCCGTGGTGTTGAGTGGGCCATTTCTCCATTAATCATTTAGCTAGTTAGATCAGCTGGCAAACAGTCCTGACATTATTCTGCGGTATTCCTCTCCCTTCTGTCAGCGGCCACCCTTAAGCAGACATCAAAACTGCCATCAGGTCAGCCCCAGCCCACCCCCAAATCTTCCAGTCTCCCAAGCTTCATGTCCCAGTTCCTCTGCCTCGTTAACTGTTTCGTTCTATGTATGATTATTGGATGTCTCCGCTGACAGGGGCCTTGCCCTCCTACTTCCTGGGCTAACCTGAACTACCTTGTACCCACCTGAAGGGAGAAGGAATTCTTGCTGAGGGACATCTCAGAGAAGAGTCTCAGAATGGGCACATGGGTGACCAGGGCCCGTTCAGACCCCGCTGGCCCTTCCTAAGCCCACACCCCGACTTTAGTCACAGATGTCATCACCCAGGAGACGAGGATTTAAACAAGGCTCTCCCACTCACAGTGTCTCCAGATTGTGTAGTCCCTTGAAGCTGTGGGTCCCCACATGCTGAATGCGGTTGTTATGTAGATGCCTGCGTGGGAAGGAGAGGGACACGTCAGAATGTGCGGCACGACCTCTGAGCCAGAGCAGACAATGTACACAGCTGCAAAATGGAAGTGAAGCGCCAACAGAACAACCCCCATGATCCAGCCTCTTTTCTCCAGGAACAAGCAAATCAGCCAAGACCCATTTCTGAAAGCCACAATTGCCAAGATAGGATTGACCACAGGCTATATACCTGATTGCCTGCCTAGTGAAAGCACTGGGAAGAAGAAAGCCCAGCCAAGGCTCCAGCAAGCTCTGACTAAGCACTGGGAGAGAGACCTGATGTCATAGGGGCTCACATCTGAGGCTTCCTCTCTGGGCCCTGAGTCTGTAGGACTCAGCCAGCCTGACTCAGTGGCCAGACGTTCTTAGAGGAGCCAACAGCCAACCACTGCAGACAACATATAATTAAAGGCTAAGTTTTGTTACAACTGGAGAGAGCTGTGGTCATGCTGAGAGAACTGGGAGGTTGGGGAAGCTGAAGCAGCAAGCAAGGCCTCTTAGAGCAGAGGCGGCAGTCCTCCACAAGGCCTTGACGGGCAATGCGCTTGAGAGGGGCAAAGGGATTCCAGGCTCGGGAAGGTGTATGGGCTACCTAGTGGTACAGAGGGAAGTTTGGGAGAGATTCCCAAGGAAAACAGTTCACTGAAAGTAAGACAAAATTGCCTTCTGCCTGCTCATAACTGAGCAAAAACAACCAGACCAAACTCCACTCCACCTGAAGTCTCTCACAAGGAGCCAGAATCAGACAAGACACCCAGCCTTGGGTAGATACACTGTAGACCTTGTGGCCAAGCAAACCTTTTGGGGGTCTTCAAAAGTCCTTGTGTCAGAGAATGATCTGGTGAATAAACAAACTCTGAGATTTGATTCCCCAACCCCCCCCCCCACACACACACCATGTAAATATTCTTGTTTTCTTCCGTACTCTGTAATCCAAAGGAAACAGGCAAAAGAGAAGGTAAACCAAAGGCTTCAGGCTAATCCTGGAGGAGGGAGCCAGAGGTGTGTGAATCCCAGAGGTACCCATGGGCAGGGGAACTGAACTCCACACTTTATCCAATGTGGCTGAGGATCAGCCCAGGGGGCCTCCCCAACACTGGCCACCACCTCAGCACATGCCGCCTCTCCCACCCACCCCACCAGGGTGCAGAATGGGACAGAAGCGATGTCTGTGGCCTTAACCCACCCATGACAGCTTGGAGGGGACAACCAACAGAGCTTAGAGATGATGTGTTGGACCAGAGCTTCCAGAGGGTCCCGCCAAAGAAGAAACCATAGGTCAAAGGGGGAAGAGGATTATAAGGAACAGGGAAGTTCCAAGCCTCCGAGAAAATACAATTAATACTGGGCATGGTAGCGGAAATCTATAATCCCAGCACTTTGGAAGTAGAGGCAGGAGGATCTGGAGTTCAGAGTTACTCTAGGCTACATAGTGAGTTGGAGGCTAGCCTGAGCTACATGAGACCCTGCCTCAAAAAAGATTACAGACAATGAATGAGGAATAGATAGAAACTGATCACAGTTATCTTCTGCTACAAAACAACCTAAGTGACAGTTCAAAGAAAAAAATTAAATGAAAAATTACATTGTAGGTTAAGGTAGTAAAACTGGGACCCCAAACGTCATTATTATTTTTTTTTTTTTTTAAGAAAGAGCTAGTCAGTTTGAAACAGGGAACGGGGTAAACAGTGGTGAAAGTTGACTTATATATAAAAAAACAACTGGACATGGGGATCTGGAGAGAGGATTCAGTAGATAAGCTGCTGTTCTTACAGGGGACTGGGATTCAATTCTCCGCAACCACACTATGACTCAACTCCACCTGTAACTGCAGTTTCAGGGGATCTGACATCCTCTTCTGGCATCTGTGAGCACTACACACACTCAAGGCATATATATACATATGTTTGGGCATGCACACATATAAATAAAACAACAAATAAAAAGATAAAGTTGGACACAATCAGGGTGGGCACGGCAGAGTGAAACAAAAGTTCTTAAACGGTTAAGAACCCAGCCAACGGGGGGGGGGGGGTTGTTAGTAACCAAGGTTTTCTCAAGGAAACGATTCCCCTGAGCATGAGCCTCATGTACAATAATACAAAAAATTCTCCAGAAGAAAGAACAGAATCTCCCCTCAAAGGCATCCATTGTTCCGGGAAAATTAGATGCAGAACTTTCTACACTGTGGCATATTTGAGTTACGCCGTTAAAGTTCAAGAATTTACAAACATCTTTAGGCAGAAAAGGGAAATCACTTCAGAGGGGTAAAAAGCAGGCTGGCTGGCAAAGATGCTGCTGAAGCTATGAGAGCAGCAGACCAAAGCCATCCAGCTAGATGGGGAGGGCTTCGAGCCTCGTGACACTCTCATCCCCACCTGCTCCACCAGGTCCCAGTAAGGAAGACAGGCCCCGCCTCCAATTCAGGGTCAATTCTTCTGCCTGAAGGAGAACAGCCCTTGCCTTCTTAACTTTTACTCTTTCCTTCCCACCTCCATCTCAACTCTCACCAAGTGTGTTCTACCTGCCTCACTTTCCCAGACTCCCCCTCTCCACCCCTTTCAGCTCTGGTCCAGACCATCTCAGCTTCTAGACCCCCCTAGCTCTGACCTCCTGCTCTCTCCATTGAACTATTCATTCAGCCCCGGAGTCCTGGCACCTCCTACAGGGCAGCCAGGGACCTAGGCTGGGGCTTACAAGATTATCTACTGGCTATTACTAGAGAAGCTTTATAACCTTCTTGCTCGTGCCACCAGTGTGGGAAGGGGTTCCACACGTGTCAGAGGCGCACTGGAGCACAGGCTGTCTTGGAGGGAACTGAATCCCTTCCTATATACTTGTCTGACTATCTCCTGACAGGCCCCCATCCACACATGCGTTTTTCTGTTTTTGTTTGTTTTGAGGTATGGTCTCATTATATAACCCCCACTGGTGTCTACCTTGCCATCCTCCAGCCTCAGCCTTCCAGGTTGTTCCAGAATTACAGGTATGCACAGGCACACATCAAGCAGCCTACCCCTTTTGTTTTTAACTAATTTGGCTCTTGTGGTTATTCTTTCTTAGCTGCTTCCTGGGATTCCCCACAGGGCATCTCGGGACTGCATCCTCCAGTTGTCTTGGTCTCCATTATCCCCCACTGCTTGAAACCCTCTTTCATACACTAATGGGAGACAAGAGAAGTGAGTTTCGAGCCTCACCCTGTGTCAAGGGACCTGGTGTGTTT
Organism: Montemys delectorum; assembly: GCA_019843815.1. Taxonomy (NCBI): domain Eukaryota; kingdom Metazoa; phylum Chordata; class Mammalia; order Rodentia; family Muridae; genus Montemys; species Montemys delectorum. The sequence continues at coordinate 26,640 of JADRCD010204704.1, read as the reverse complement.
CCAATTTGCTCCTCCGCACAAGCTTTTTCCCCTTCAATATACCAGTGGGACCTTGCACCTTCTAGATGTATATTGGGCCTGAATCTCATGCCAGTTTCCTAACTTCCAGCCAAACCTCCTCTGCTTGGCTCTCTGCCCCAGGAAAACCTCAGAGGTAGATCAATTCTTCCTTCAAAATGCCCCTTCCAGTAGCACACTTTCACTCACCCTTTCTTCTGCCTCTGAAGCTGAGCCTTGATACACGAGTGCCTCAGAACTAACTTTTCTGTCTCTAGTCTCCCTGTGTCTCCATCCATCCCTCACTCTAACCATCCTAAAATACCTCCTTTGTTTTTTTAAAAGATTTATTTATTTATTTATTTTATATATATGAGTACACTGAAGCTGTATATAGACGCCTGTGAGCCTTCATGTGGCTGTTGGGAATTGAATTTAGGACCTCTGCTCGCTCCAGTAGTCAGTCTCGCTCACTCTGGTCTGTTCTGCCTCTCTCAGTCTGTGCTCGCTCCGGCTCAAAGATTTATTTATTACTATAAATAAGTATACTGTAGCTGTCATCAGACAGCACCAGAAGAGGGCGTCAGATCTCATTACAGATGGTTGTGAGCCACCATGTGGTTGTTGGAATTTGAACTCAGGACCTTTGGAAGAGCAGTCAGTGTTCTTACCAGCTGAGCCATCTCGCCAGCTCCCTAAAGTATCTCCTTTTAACGTTTGCTTGAAAACCTGCAAGCTTCCCTCCACAACTGACAAAGTCTTTGCTCTGATATGGTCTGTCCCCAAAGTCACCTTCTCAGCCTTTTCTCCCACATTCTGCACAAGGCCTCTCTGCTACAGCTGGATGGCCCCGATCACTAACAGCCAAACGTTCTGTCTCCTCCACCACTTCTTTAATGATCTAACCCCCTTTGCTTGTCCAATACCATTGTCTCTCCATGTCCAGCTGCAATCTTGCCTCCCCTGGGACACCTTCTTTCCCATCCACAGTTGGGTGGCCTCCCCACTGCTCCTGTGCTATGTACAAATCTGCCATCACCACTTAGCTATAGTGACAAAAGTCATAACTGCCTTGTTGGTCTTTCCTCAGAGGAAAGTAGTTTGTAAGCGCTCCAGGCCAGCCATTCTGCCAAATCCTTCTGTGACCTTGTGACCTTCGGCACACACACAGAGGCTCTGCTCTGTAAGGGCGTGCATACATACTGTTGTCCATGTAGCAGAGACCCGTCCTAAAGTTCTCATTTTCCAGTCATCTTGTCTGTCACAGAGACTTAACCCTAGTCCCATGAGAGGTCGCAGGGCCATCACCAAAGCTAGAACCAATCACACTGACTCCCAGCCACAACAGAGGATATGGCCATTCTAGTAGAAGAGTGGACTCTACTGGGAACATTCGTGTTGGCTCTCTAAGTTCCCAAGACAGAACATTAGACAATTAAATCACTACCTATGTCTTCATCTCTCACACGGAACTAAGCATCATCCATTCACACTGGCCTAGAAAACCACACCAGATTCCCAAGAACAAAGGAGGCAACGCTGCCACTTAGCAGAGCCACTAACACACATGTTCCTGCAGCAATTAGTATGTAACCCAGAGCAATTACACATGACCTCCAAGCCCTTAGTAATTAGACTATGAACTTACCAATCATTCATAGCAATTAGCTAGAAGCTAATTTGCACTGTAAAGTTCCCACTAGGAAGGCAGGGTTAACCCTAGCTCCTATTCCTACCAGGGATGCTATCTCGAAGGTAATTACCCTGCTGGGGCTTTGACATCTAATTACATGTGATGGCCTTTCCTGATTCTTTAGGCCTGCAAAATTAGACGGATTTATTCTATCCCTATGCCAAAGCATATGACTGCATCTTTTGATTGTCAACTGGGGTGGGAATTACTTAAGAAACACTTGATTTATATTTCAGTTAGCATGGAGTGGTTATTATACTTGTATAGTAAGAAAATAAAAGAACAAAAAATATTTCTGTTTCTGATTATAGTGATTAATCCCTTAAGTAACTCTCGGAATACTTCTATAAGCTTAATGTCATCTGGCTTTGAGAACATCCTATAGAGTCAACGGAGATGGTCATCTTCATTGTTCACTGAAACAAGGCTTGACATCATGCAAAGAAAAGCAAAGCTCCCTAGCCAATTGGAGAAAGCATGCAGCTTCCTGTCCCCGCAGTGGGTGGGGACTGAGACAGAACTCACAGCACCACAAGACTGGAGAGGTTCTGGAAGGCGTAGTCGGGGATGTGGCGGATGCGGTTGAGAGCCAAGGTCATGGCCTGCAGGGCAGGAAGATTGTTGAGAGCTCTGACGGGTATCTCGGTGAGTGCATTGTCATCCAGCCAGAGATGGCGGAGGGAGGAGAGCCCCTCAAAGCTTCTCTCGGGGACCAGAGAAATGAGGTTAGCATCCAGGCGCCTGGAGGAAGGAAAAGAAGATGGAGAGGAATCAGTCCAGCACAGGGACAGACGGAGAGGGATCTGTCCAAAGCAGGGACAGACGGAGAGGGATCAGTCCAGCGCAGGGACAGATCAAGCTTGAGGGCCAAGCTGGACATGGAAAGACCCAACTGGCACTCTACAGAACCACTTACCATGGGTCCCACCTCTTCAATATTCCAACCCACAATTTTTGATCCTTCATGGCATTTCTACTCATGACCCTAACTGCTCTCCTAAGATCCATCATAGAAGCCATAGCCCAATTGTGATAACCAGCACCCCCACACACACATCCTTAGCTCCCCTGCTCTGAATGTGACATTTCCCCAATTTTGTCCCCTACAGTGACAGAGGAAATTTCCCCTCTTCTAGCCATAACTAAAGAAAATGTCTCCTCAAAGATATAAACCATTCTGTCACCCATCCCTGGAATAACCTGTTCCTTAATCCCTCAAAGATCTTCTGGTTTTATATGGCTCCTGTCAAAGCCCTGGGGCTCCTAGATATGTTAAAGACCAAGAAAGGTACAAGCTTACAACAAACCCTTTGTGATGGTTTGAATAAGAATGGCTCCCATAGGCTCATATATCTGAATGTTTAATCACCAGGGAGTGACACCATTTGAAAGGATTAGAAGGATTGAGGGATGTGGCCTTGTTGGAGGAAGAGTGTAACTGGGGATAAGCTTTGAGGTTTCAAAAGCCCATACCAAGCCAAGAGTTTCAGAGTCTCAGTCTCTCTCTCTCTCTCTCTCTCTGTCTCTGTCTCTGTCTCTCTCTGTCTCTGTCTCTGTCTCTCTCTGTCTGTCTCTGTCTCTCTGTCTCTGTCTCTCTCTCTCTCTCTCTCTCTCTCTCTCTCTCTCTCTCTCTCTCTGCCAATAGATCAGGATGTAGCTCTCAGCTACTGCTCCAGCACCTCTAGCTGGGGAGTTTCTCCCAGGGATGCATGAGACCGTCATGCAGGAAGAGTACTGCTAAAGTAACTTAGGCAAGACACAGAAGCATCGCTGACCTGTTTCAAGCAGGCTTGTGATCCCTACCATGACGATGATGGACTAAACCTCTGAAACTGTAAGCAAGTCTCCAGTTATGTGCTTTCTCGTGATAGTTGTATTGATCATGGAAGTTCCTCACAGCAACAGATCACTGACGGAGACACCGTTTATTGGCTGTTTCTCAGAACAGGTCAATGAAAGATGGGTGGCTATGTGCATAGAAATTCCAGAGCACAAAACACTTGATATGATCCCTAGAGGACATATTAGTTCTGCAGATAGACTGAATAAGATACCTTGTCTTTTCACAGGTCTGCCCCAGCCATGAGATGCTACTGTTTCTGCCTCTTATTCTGGGGCTTAGACTGAAACTCTGTTGTCCTGCACAGGGAGCAGAGACAAACTCATCTGTGACAAGCTCTCTCGAGTTTATGCTTAGACTTTGCTGTCTTGAAAGGGTTTTAGCTCTGAGCCATGGTTCCCCCCAACAGGCTTCTGGTATCCATTATGGAAACCTCAGGTCTTGTTCACAAACCTTCAAGTCCACAAAGCGGGAATTGCTTGGCCAGAAGCGTGGGAAGAAGTGATTTTCCTTTATCCAACAGCACAAGCCTGTTTTGAGAGGGTCAGCTATGCTTCCATGTCTTGCCTAAGTTACATTAGCAGTACCAACCCTGATGGTCTCATGCATCCCTGGGAGAAACTCTCCAGCTAGGCATCAAGGGGACTCTGAGGGACAGGCCTTTGGTTATGAGGACAAAATTATTAGGTCACTCTGAAGGCTGCAACTAGGAAAGACCTCCTACCACATCAGCATAGATGGTGGGAGGAGCTTGAACATACGTGTTTATCACTGCTATTTACAGTAGCCAGGATAAAAAATCTAGATGTCCATCAACAGGTGAATGGATGAAGAAAACATAGTATATACAGATAATGGAGCTGTATTTACCCATAAAAATAGTTATGCCATGTCAGTGAAATATATGTGAGGATTATGTTATATAACTCAGAGAGACAAATACCATATAAAAGTTTTCTATTGTATATGAAAACTTGACTAAATATATAATATGTAGAAAACTTGACTAAATATATAATATGTATAGACTGGGGCTATAGCTCAATGGTAAAATAGTTGCATACTATGCTCAAGACTACAAAAAATAAATAAGTAAACATTGCATGTATTTATCTATATACATATATATAGATAAATATAATATATATGTACATAATATGATTTGAAAATAGAAGAAATATTATATGTGATTGGAGAAATGCCTAAAAGGGGTGGGCAAAAGACAAGAGAGGGCAATGGGGCAGGAAGAGAACAACAAATATTGCCTGTTTTTTCTCATGCATGATGTAACTATAACTATGCATACGTACACATTATATGTGTATATGACATTAAAGCAGAAGGTGGAGCTGGAGTGATGGATCACAAGCTAAAAGCACTTATTCTTTCACAGGACCTGGGTTCAGTTCCCAGCACCCACATGGTAGTTCACAACCATCTGTAATTCCAGTTTCAGGGGATCTGATACCCTTTTCTGATTTCCATGGGCCATGGGCACTGCATGCAAATGGTAGATAGATTATATACATATCTATATAAATATATAGATGACATATAGATATATATTCAGGAAAAAATACTCATACATACAAAAGTATATCTATACCATATGTATATATACATATATGTGCAGGAAAACACTTGTACACACAAAAGTAAAACAAATCATTTTTTAAAAGTAGAAGGTAAGACCACTGAGAGACCAGCAGAAGTGGGGAGGAGGTTCAAAGAAGAGTAGAGGAGGATGGGAAATATGAGCGGAGAACAATGATATGCATTATGTCATAATAAAACTCGTTATTTACGTACTAATTAAAATAATTAATTTTAAAAATAACCTGATGAGGCCAGCAATCTCTACAGTGAGTGCTCTCAGTTCATAAGGATTCATGTCACCACAGACCTGATCCTCTGTCACTAGACAGATAGCTTTAACCATAGGGAATCCTGTGAAAATATAGGTTCACCCCTTCCTGCAAGATCTCAGAAAGACTGGGATGGGGATGGGGCTCATCCCCGAAGATGTCATAGATATTTCTTGACAGATGTGAGGACCACCACATTAGGAGGCGCTCCTTGGCGCCTTGAGGGAGAGGTCGCTCAGGTTTAACGCCCTCCGCAAACTCTGCATCCAGGACCGTGTTGGCGAAATGGTAACTGCCAAGAAGATAGTACATCTCCCTCACGGAGCTCTTAGTTATTGGCAAATTCAGGTTGACAGCCACAGTGCAGCACCGTGACACCCAGTCCAGGGCATCAGGGAAGGCCATCAGAAGAATGTGACCCTGGCATGGAGACCTAGCAGCCATCAGTCTGGTGAGGGAGTGCAGGCACCCCATGCTGAACAAAGAGCATCTGGGAAAAGCTGAATAAAGGAATCCTGAGACGATGCAGAAAAGAAGGGGCAAGGGGGCCTGGTGAGGTTTCGGGGGCCTCAGAACAGCGCCATGTTATAGGAAACAGGAGCCATCGAAGGTTTGGGTATTTTTATTTATTTATTTTTTTAAGATTTATTTTATTTATTTTATGTGTATGAGTACACTGTAGCTGTACAGATGGCCGTGAGCCATCATGTGTGTGGTTGCTGGGAATTGAACTAAGGACCTCTGCTAGCCCCGTGCTCGCTCCAGGCCTGCTCACTCTGGCCCCACTCCAACATAATTCACTGTAGCTGTCTTCAGACGCACCAGAAGAGGGCGTCAGATCTCATTAAGGGTGGTTGTGAGCCACTATGTGGTTGCTGGGATCCAAACTCAGGAAGAGCAGTCAGTGCTCTTACCCGCTGAGCCATCTCGCCAGCCGTGAATTTTTATTTTTATTCAGAATTTTTTTTGTTTGTTTGTTTTTTCGAGACAGAGTTTCCCTGTGTAGCCCTGGCTGTCCTGGAACTCACTCTGTAGACCAGGCTGGCCTTGAACTCAAAAATCTGTCTGCCTCTGCCTCCCAAGTGCTGGGATTAAAGGCGTGCGCCACCACCGCCTGGCTTTTCTTCAGATTTTTAAAATCATTGTTCCCTTATACATTACATCTCTCTGGTAGTTTCCCCTCCATTCCTCCCATTTCTGCCCCTCCCTCACTTTGTCCCTTCCCCTGATCCACTCCTTCTCTTTTTTAAGCCAAGGAAGAGCATCACTATTTTGCTTTAGAATCAAGATAAAACTGATTTTTTTTTTTTTTTTTTTTGAGGCAGAGTTTCTTTTTGTAGCTCTCAATATCCTGGAACTGACTTTGTAGACCAGGCTGGCTGATCCATCTGCCTCTGCCTCCCAAGTGCTAAGATTAAAGGGATGTGCCACTGCTGCCCAGCAAGACTGATTATTTTATTCAGTTAATATATACTAAGGTTTAAAAGAAGGAAAAAAGCTGAGTGTGATGGTGCCTGTCATCCAAGCACTTGGGAGGTGGAGGCAGGGAGAGTTCAAGGTCATTTTTGACTTCAGGAGACCAGCCTGGGCTAAGTAAGATTCTATTTCCAAAATAACTTCCCTTCCAAAAGCCCAAATAATAAAATAAAATAGAGGGATGGAGGAGGGAGGGAAGGTCTCCTTGGAGTGAGGGCCACTGAAGTATTGGGGAACGATAATATTAGGGGGAGAACACTAACTAGGGGTCAGGGGGCTGGGACCTGGCTAGTGTACCGGCATGAATTTTGCCCTCTACCACTGCCTAAGGGGCACGTTCACCGAGCCGTGAAGCCTGACTTCCCCATACGGTGGAGTGCAGGTGGCTCTGCCATGACCCCACCAGTGGCTACTGTTTCTATTTCTGAGCACTTGTCATATGCCACATACAGGTATGTGACCTGTGTCTACTCAACACTGCCACAGGGTGGCTCTAACTACCCCCTACTCTACAGGGATTGGGCTAAGTCACCCAGTTTGTGAGCCGAAGTCATGAGGTATGAACCCATGTCTGCCAACACTCAAATCCATGAACCTCCCCACTGTGTGACGCTGGCACTCCACTCACATCAAGGGAGATGAGAAGCTGCTCTCGCCTACTTGAGGGAGACAGGAAGTGGGACAGGATGTGTGGGTGGGGTGGGGGCAACTTTTAATCCCGTGAGCCTGAGGTGGATGGAAGTCAGTTATTTATATTTTTTAAACCTTGTTTTGCACTTATTTATGTACTTTTGCATGTTTGTGGGCTCACACGTGGAGGTCAGAGGACAACTTACCAGAGTCAGCTCACTCCTCCCACCATGTGGGTCTCAAGAGACTGAACTCAGTTCATAAGGCTTGGCAGCAAGTGCCCTTACTCTTGAGCCATCCTGCCAAGCCCAGAAAGTCACTTCTGTGTGAATGGGTATGCGTGAGCACACACATATGCCTCCACACTTGCGCTGCATGCTTCCCTGTGCACACCACAATCCTAATCAGTTCACTTCCTGCATTTGGTGCAAACCACAGGCTTGTGTAGGGCCCCGGGCAACTAGGTTAGTCATTTAGCATCCAATGACTTCCTGCATCGTGTGTCTCAACCTCACTCAGAAAGGGTTCCTCCTCATCACCTCTCAAGGAAGGACAGATTGCAGGAGCCTCCAGACCTCCTTCTTCTTGGGCAGGGAGCCAGGATTCCTCTAGAGCTCACACATCTCTCTCCTAGAGCTCACACATCTATGAGTAGAGCTCTTCTAGGCCGTTGAACCACAGGCGCTTGTGTCCCTGTTCCTGATGCTTGAAGATGGGGGAAATGACAAAGCTGAAAGTCAAGTGACTCAGCAAGCAGAGAGAAACAGGACAAGAACATGAAACCATTTTAGCCTGTATTCGTGTTGGAGGCGATCAGGGAAGTTACACGTTCCACTTGAGCCAACTGGGCTCTGTGATGGAACAAACCCAGGATGGTACTGTTGGGTACAGTGAACTGAAACACATGCTGGCAGGAGGGTATGGATGGAGGGGCACACCTGAAATACCAAGACCTAGAGACAGGACAAGAGGGTCAAAAATTCAGGGCCACCCTGGACTACATAATGAGTTCAAGGCAAGCCTGGGCTTCAGAGTGAGACCCTGTCTCACAAGCAGCAGCACTGACAGCACACATACTGTCCAGTTAAATTTGAATTTCATGTAAATGAAGACCTTTAGCAGAAATTTGTCCCATGTAATATTTAAAACCATGCCCAGTAAAATTTAAATATCAGATAAAGGTTAAGTGTGTCCCTCCCCCCACCGCCCCCAGCAAGATTTTTATTTTAGGAGGTAGAGAGATGGTGCAGAGAATGGTTAAAATACATCTTGCTCATGTGGTAGACCCGAGTTTGGTTCGCAACACCCATGTCAGGCAGTTCATAACTGTGTGCAATTCCAACTCCAGGAATCTGATGAGTCTGGTCCCTGCAGGCATCTACACTCATATGCAGATACCCATAGATGTCAAAATCCACATGCATATCATTTACAAATAGAAAAAATAAGGGCTAGAGAGATGGCTCAGCGGTTAAGAGCACTGACTGCTCTTCTGAAGGTCCTCAATTCAAATCCCAGCAACTACATGGTGGCTCACAACCACCCGTAATGAGATCTGACGCCCTCTTCTGGGGTGTCTGAAGATAGCTACAGTGTACTTAAATATAACAATAAATAGATCTTTTTAAAAAACTTTAAAATTTTTTCATATTTATTTATTGTATGTGTATGAATGTTTTCCTGCGTGTATTTATATGCACTGCATGCATGCCTGGTGCCCACGGAGGTCAGAAGAGGGCATCATATCTCCCGGATTGTAGTTTAGGGATCATTTATTTGTGAACCATGCGGATGCTGGGAACTAAACCGGGGTCCTCTTCAAGGGTAATATGTGCTTTTGGCCTCTGAGCCCCACTAAAAGAAATCTGGAAATGTATGTATGAGTTTTACCTGAGAACTCTGATCCTGTGTGGAGAGTGGAGTTTAGCTCTTAGATGCAGCCACACCACATCCCTTCCTTATAGCCTGCATGTGGCGCTGATGTCCTCTGTCGGCACCTTTCTTCTAACCCTTTAACAGATAGCCAATCCAGAGGTGCTCTGGTGACCCCAGGCACAAGCAGGGCACCTAGCAACGGTAGGTCTTGGAGACCTTGGTGGCGAGACTAACACACGGTGTTGAGTTCAAATGACTCAAGCCTTCTGCCCCAGGGAAAAGCAGTAAGCCAGTTCTAATCCCCCCACCCCACCCCCCACCACCACTACCGCCAGGGTGGCCTGACTCTTATAGAGACCTGCAAGGGTCAGAACCCTGCTGCAAAGAAATCTCTCCCACTTGGCTCCTTCATAGGATGTGCACCTTCTGCAGAAAACCTTCCAGCCGCTTTGAGGGAGGGGTCGGGCTCTACTGCGGTGCCTAGGCCTCTGGGGTAAGTAGGCTTCCCTGCCACCTGGGAGTGGAAGGGGCTGACGGGGGCTTCTGTACTGCCAGCAGAATCTGCCTTTGGGGACTAAGAACTTCCAGGGCTGCTCCTGCCCGCCCGAAGGTGGGAGAGCCAACCCCGACTCAGGTTTGGCAGGCGGAAGACAGCAATTATACCAATTAAGCGCTGGAATAAAATCAACACCGCTCCTCTCCCCCCACGTGGGGCTGGCCCCACCAGTGCTTTCCGATTAGAATTCTTCCCTGCGGTGATAGGGCAGATTAGCAGGGCCCTGGCAGGCCAGTCGGGGCTTGCCTGGGCTTTGGGGAAACAGCTTAAAGTCTTCCTAACTCCCCAGCCTCGTGCTGAGGTAGAGGGAACGAGTAGGGTGAGAGGGTCAGGGTCTTGCTCCAAGCCTTCTCAGGGAGAAGGGGACATGGCTGTCCCACGACCAACGTGAGTAGAGAACCTACAAGGGCTGACGCAGGAGAGTTTCAGGTTAGACAGCAGCAAACAGTCCACAGAGGGTGACCCAGAAGACCAGCTGTGCATTCGATGGGGACCTGAGGGATGCTGGCCTACCTCAGGTCACACCAGGATCTTGATACCCTGAGATATCAATGGAAATGCCAAATGGAGCATCAGGTCTGGAACCTGAATCCAGGGCTTCTTTCTGCTCTACTACTCTGATTCCCCCAGAGTGATGAGAGGGGCTTGGGATATAGAGAGCCCTCGCTGTTGGTAAAGCTCTTGCCTAGCACATACAAGGCCTGGGGTCGGTCCCCAACACCACATAAAACTGGTGATGGTGTATGCCTACTATACCTTCTCGCAGAAAGTAGAGGCTAGGAGGTAAGTATGTTCAAGTTACTTCCCAGCTATGTAGTTTGAGTTCAGCCTGGGCTATGGGATTCATTGTCTCAAATAAACACAAATAGATAGGTAGGTTGATAGGCAGGTTGGTAGATAGATGATAGACAGACAGAGATGATAGATAGATAGATAATAGAGATGATAGGTAGGTAGGTAGGTAGGTAGGTAGATAGATAGATAGATAGATAGATAGATAGATAGATAGATAGATAAGCAGACAGATAGATGATAGGTATGAAGAGCAACATCGGTTAGGGGAGGTGGAATGAAGGGGCACATCTGGGGCTGGAGCTCTGCTTCTCATCCAATCAGAGAGAGCTATGCCTTTAGGTCCCTCCTATAACATGGCCCCTTCACTGGAAGAAAGCCCTTCTGTGAGTCCAAGGACTCTGCATGTCCCTTGTTCCCATTAGTCCACCAGTATTTTTGGAGAACCGGGATAGAGGTTCCATTTCAGATATTCAAGATCAGAGCAGGAACTCCTAGCTAACAGTCACCCGGCCAGCCTCTGGCCATTTGCTTGCCCAGCTGCCTCGGGCTGCCTCTGCTTTCTTAGGAGTCTCCTACCACTCTGACCCTGAAGACCCGCTACATAATTTTCAAGACCCAACACACAATGAGCATGTAACATCCTGTTCAACATTAATGAAGGAGTTCAAGGTGACCCTGAGGGTGGTGAGTCAAGAATTGATTCCCAGCACTTGGGCTGAAGCATGAATAAAAGCACTGGACCAGCCCAGACGACATTGTGAGTTCTAGGTCAGCCTGGGATATGGGGGCCCAGACTCGGAAAAACAAAACAAAACAAAACCCAAGATGGTAAAAATAGCACTAAACCTTACTCAAAACTTCTCCAGGAGTTATGGGCAGTGTCTGTTCCCATTCCCTTAACGGTAACTGTGAAGAGAAGGAAGAAGTTGGGAGAGAGAGATGGAGAACAAGGAAGCGCCGAACAGTTGCCAAACCTAGGCCTCGGGCTTTCATTTTGCAGGCCTATCTCCAGCTCAAAAGATGCATAGGTGAGCTGGGCGGTGGCAGTGCACGCCTTTAATCCCAGCACTTGGGAGGCAGAGGCAGGCAGATTTCGGAGTTCGAGGCCAGCCTGGTCTACAGAGTGAGTTCCAGGACAGCCAGGGCTACACAGAGAAACCCTGTCTCTGGGTGGGGGGTGGGGGGAAGATGCATAGGTGGACTTTTGGTGGAGGTCCAGAGCTAGGAGGGAGGAGGGAAAGTGGAGTGTCGGCTTCTTAGGCTCTGATGGAAGCAGGAGGAGAGGATGGGGAAGAGAGAGAGAGGGAAAAAATTCTACATAGGAGCCGTTGATTGCCTAGAGGGACCAACAGCCCTGACCAAGAGCCTGCCAGAGAAAGGAAGGGTTCCAGAGGGGCAGGCTGGTACCTGCGCAGTGATGAGGAGGAGCCCCAGGCCTCTGCAGGCATTAAGGGCCCCTGGCTCCCACCCCAGCACTAGCCTCTGTACAAGTTGCCAGCTTTTGCACAGAGGCCATGGGGCTCTTGTGGTATGGGGAGGGGCTCCCTGTGCACACAGCATGGCCTAGCCCTGCTTGGCATAAAGACTATCTATCCGGGGACTAAGGAGGCCGTACTGGACTCAGGCAGCTTGGGCACCCGTACTTGAAATCTCTTGGTCTTTGTATATACTGAACCCTCTGTAAGGCTCTTGTATCATGAGGACCTCCACAAAGCTGCCCTGGAGGTACACCCTGGAAGTATCGGGGTTGTCTCAAATGCCCCTCAGTTACAGACAGCATCCAACCAATGGATTACACTCAACACCCCTTTTCTGCCAGTGTTGGGCTCAGTTCTGGGAATCATTCTGAGCAGCACATAGTCTCCCCACCGCATAACTTCTCAGTCCATTTACTTTATTATTTACTAAGACTCTATGTCTTAGTGGCTCAGTGGCCTTCGCTGATGTGTAGTGAGGACTAGGTGTCTGGCAGGTGTAGCGAACATTATACACACATTATCTTACTTAATCTTCACCCCAGCCCTTTGCATACAGTTGAGAGAGGCTCCAGGAGGGGAAGCCATTGGTCTGACTCCAAAGCCTCCGGCTTTAAACACACAGCTTCACATTCTTTGATCTAAGCTTGTAGAAAGCACTCTTGTAGCCAGGGCCCAACCTTTTTTTTTTTTTTTTTCCCTTGAGAAATCCAGGAAGGCCTCACAAAGGAGGTGGCATTTAAGTGATCTCCCAAGGTAGGGCTAAGGGTCTTCTGTGCGATGTTAGAGAAAGAGCCCACGAGGCAGCAAGAACAGTCAGAGCAAATGCCCAGCAGAGCAGGGAAGGCCTTAGGAAAGAGTCAAAGTTTGCAAGTGTGTGAGCAGAAGCTGGCGAGGAGGTGGCAGAAGCAGGGAAGGGGAGGTGGCAGCCGATAACAAGCTGAAGTGGAGTGGAGGAAGATCACCCAGTGAGGTTAACCCTGGGCTGGGGGCGGGGTGTGATGTGTACCCTGGGCTGGGGGTGGCAGTATAGGGGTGGGCAGTATGGTAGCCTACTCTGTCCTCAGCAAGCACCTCTTATCTTTGTCCAAGGGAAGAACTGAGTAACCCTTGAAGGAGAACCCTCCATCTTCAAGGGACCACCAGGCAATCCAGGCTACTGGCAAGCCTTCCCCTGTGCAGGTGTGAGCATCAGAGCTTGTCCCGAAAGGCCCTACCTGGTGTCTCAGCTAAGGAGGGCAGTCCCAGCACATGTTGCCCTCAGGAGATGACACTTGGAGGTTTTTTCCAAATAAAGACTAGGCAGAATGTTGGTTCTAGAAATAGTAACCATGCCTAGAACATGTGATAGGACTCCACATCCAGCTCCAGAAAGTTCCCATCCAACATCTTCCCGGTGCCAAGTACCAGTGCACATGGGATGTAGGCGATGAGATTCCCTAGACCCTCAGGTCTCCTTGCTGGTGGCTGAGTGTCCCTGGTGTTTAGGGGGAAACCGCCCAATAGAACCTCGTGTGACAGGAGAAAGGGTGCTGCCCAACACAATAGCCATGAGACACCCGGGGCTGTTGACCCACTTCAAATCTGAGTCCCATTATGGAGAAATCGGGTTATGTTTTATTTCATTTTCATTGACACACGCTGCTGGTGGCTACCAGACTGGACAGCTCTGAGGAATTAGGTTCTGTGTGAGACATCAGGCTGCAGTGACAAATGAGATTTGGTTCTTGCCTCTTGGGAACTCCTAGGACGTAAGCCACCAACCGTGATACAGTGTAAGTGTGCTCTTGTGCTGGAGATGTGTGTGTGTGTGTGTGTGTGTGTGTGTGTGTGTGTGTGTGAAGAGGAGACTATGATTGTCATGATCATGAGGACAGGGAAGGTAGGCCAGGCTTTCAAAAGGAGTGAGTGGGTGGCATTCACAGTAAGCCCTAAGGACAACTGATGTCCCCTCCAGTAAAACAGGAAGGCTGTCTGGCAGTGGGGAGATACTCAGACATCTGGCCAAAGCCCACCATGGGAAAGGAGAAACAACCCACTATGTGCACAGGAGCAGAAGCTGCTGTGGGAGGCAGAGCAGGGGGAGCTGAGGGAAGATGGAGAGGCAGTTGGGAGGAGAACTGCTGGTCTTGGGGGCACTGTGTGCCTGGCTTTTAGCCATAGGAACTGGGAAGGCAGGGGGGTAGGGATACAGCTCAGGCGCTAGCTGCTGGGATCATGTTCCTTTGAGACACTGTAACTTTCAGCACATTCTTCTCTTCCCCCTGGGTTCAGTTTCTTCACCCAGATGGGGTGAACCCAAGAAGGATTCTTGGGGGCTGCATACCATCTTTGGACAAAAATCTTCCTTATTCTTGTTCCTGTGTCCCAAGACAGGAGCCTTGTTGAGCATGCCTGCTTACAAGCATACAGAGTGATGCCAAGGCTCAGGCAGCCAACTCCACTCCACACCCTAGAAGCATCCCAACATGACTAAAGTCCTACCATTTGGACAGAATTACCTCTTTTATAGTGTGGCATCTGCCCACTATTGTTTTAAAAGCCTGGCAAGTATTATTTGGTATCCTTTTAGCAGAGAACTTTTTTTTTTTTTTTTTTTTTTTTTTTTTTTTTTGAGGAAAGTTTCTGCAAATGAGACACAGACGTGGGAGACAGGGAGGGCAGAGAGATGGGAGCTCGGAAGGACGTCAATTAAGGTGGAGGAAGACAAAGGCTGACGTTGGATCTTCAAATGTCTTCACCTCAGAGCCTGCTTTGATTTTTTTTCTCCATTATACTGGAAAAGCCCTAGGAAGAGGAACTATGTCACCTCATTCCCTAAACCTGTCTGCAGTGGATTGGGGTGGGGGTTAGATGGCATTGAAGATTGAACCCAGGACCTTGAGCAGGCTGACTAAGTGCTCTACTACTGTATTCCTATGCCTCCAAGTCTACACTCTTTATCAGTCACGTTAAGTGCAGGGGCTGGATACTAAAGACTACCCAGGTAGACCACCTGCCTCACATGTACAATTCCACGGGTTTCGCCTCTAGCAATGGAAGAAAGGGAAGTTAGTAGGGCTTCCAGCACTACTCAGAACTGCTGGTTAAGAAGGGGCCAGAGTCATAGAAATAAGAGCTGAAAGGGACCCTGTTCAACCAGGGATCTCTGAGGGACCAAGTTACTTGGCCAAAGTCACTGAATGAAGTAATGGCAGGACCAAGAAGATGTTGGCTACGTATGAGTCTACTGTTCAGTGTTGAATGCTCTCCTCTCCCAGCCCCTGCTGCTGGGAGGATCCTGGGAGAATATTGGGTTCCAAGCACCTTTCCTTGGAGACATCCAACATTGAGGTCTTCTCCTGTGGCTCCCAGCCATGACCTCAACATCTGGAACCTACCCTTAGGACCTCACAGAGAGCCACACCCATACAAAAGCATCCTCAGACTAAACCCTGGAGAGCTGGGAATCGATCGCTCATAGAAGATGGGTCTCAGGAAGACAGGGACTAAAGAGCAGAGAAGAGGCCACTTGAGCTGACCTTGTGGGGGAGTGGAGCCAATAAAGATGTGGGGAGCCCCAAATGACTGTGTGTTCCCATCACTGACTGAAGGAGCTGGGAGGCTTCGGGGCTCTCCCTTGCCCCACACGAGGAAGGGCTGACTTTGCCGGGGTGCAGGGATTTCAGCGGCTCTGATTTATGTCACCTATAGATGCCTTCCCTGGTGCTGTCAGCCTTCCAATAGATCAAAAGTAGGATATTAACATGAAGGCAATTCCAACTCGTTCTCTGGGTCATGCTAATGCCCAAGCCACCCTTCCCTTCCATCTGTCAGAAGAATTGATGGGTGTGCAAGAGCCCCAGGAGGCAGAGCAGCCGCTTCCTTTCTGTACATCAAAGGCCGATACCTGAGCGTTTCTGCAAGCCATTCCTTGTGTTCTATTCAGCAGTAATATATAAAAATAATTACATGCCCTACAGGAGGAAGGCAGCAGGAGACCGTGTAGCCTTCATGAGCTTCCCCTGAAGACATGGACCTACAGATCTGGGCAGAAGGCCAGCTTTGTGGGTGACAATCCGGGAATCCGGGGGTGGGGACTGTGAAAAGCTATCCCGTCTCTCCCCCACCCTCCAACCTTTGGATTCCGAACTACAAGCTGGTTTCTGGGGACCTGCCTGGCTGTGTGAGATGTGTTTGGGAGCTGAGTTCTGTGGTTGCTTGGGCCTGGTGCCTGCCTTGGCAAAGGCAGCTGTGGTTGGTGCAGGAGAAAGCAGATGAGGGTTTTCCCAAACTTGCCTCTCCAGATAGGGGGCAGTAATGTCAGAGTTTAGGGAACACGAGTGACATCCCAGTGCCTGAAAGGTACCATTAGCAGGCTCTACAGTACTCGGGAGAATAAAGCCAAACCACAGCTTAACATTTTTAGAAGGAGAAGCAAAAGAAAACATAAAGGTAAAATCCCATATTGGTTCTGGCTTTCCCAGCCAGGGTTCCAGGCCTCCTGACAATCTGTTTTCTCCTCCCGGTGGAACTGTTTGAGAACTTGAGAGGTTACACCTACATGATGTTAATCCCATCTTTCTTGGCTGCCCCATCTCCCTCTCTCCTGCTCATCCATCCATCCATCCATCCATATACTACTCATGAGTGCCCCCTCTCCACTCATACAGACGAGCGAGTTGTTGACATGTCAGTTTTCCTTTCTCTTCCTCAGCATCATCCACAGCCTGCAGTCACCTCCAGTCTCTTTAGTTGGCCCTGAACTGACTCATCGGCTTAATCTCCCATTCTCCCATTCCCCACCTCAGCGGTACACATGCCTCTCTGTGCACGGTCCATCCCAGAGTCCATGCTTAATCGTCCTGTGCGCTCAAGGAGCTGCGGCCTCTTAAAATTATATTTCTCCCTCCTCTCTTCGACTCTTTGCTTAAAAGATCTTTTAGAGTCCACCAGGTATCATCCCCTTTTTATACTCAGACTCAACACAGTCCTGACTGACTGACCCCAAGGACCTTCAGCCTCATCCACAAACAGGGAGCCTGGCCAGAGTTCTTCTCCTCCCACCTGAAGAGGAAACCAGCCAAACAAACAAAGCACACTCAAGCTCAAGCTGTATCCCTAAAACCAAGGGAAATGCAGCCACTAATTACCTGCCACCAAAATACCTATCAACATATAGAAAAAAGAAACATATGCATACACACACACACACACAAATGGATATGCATGCACATACATACACATGCACACACTCACATGTGCGCACGCATGCACATATGCTCACTCACATGTGCACATGCATACACATTCATACACTCACACACGTGCATAACTAAAAACTGGAGCAAAAGCAGCACTAAGCCAGAGTCTGGTATCTCTGCAGACGGTGAGGGGCTCCCTCTGTTTCATTTTGTGAAGCAGAATAGACCAGCAAGTGTAGATAGAAGGTGGAAATACATCTATCTTCTCCTGCCCTAGATGTCTGTGAGTCAAAATCTAGAAAACTAGGAAGCCATGCCCCTGCATAACCTTTTTGATGTAACCAACATGTACAGCTGGCCTGTGGCAGACAGGTCAGCTTG
>JADRCD010204703.1:4797-47300 GCA_019843815.1 Montemys delectorum | reverse complement strand
ACACACACACACACACACACACACACACACACACACACACACACTATGGTTGGTCTAAAACTACACAGACCAAACTACCTTAAATTCATACTGGAAAGCTGCACCAGATTGTTAATGCTCTTTTGTTTTGTTTATTTGAGATAAGATCTCCAAATGTGACTCTCAAGTCTCAAACTTGCTATGGAGTCTTGGCTGGCTTTGAACTCATGATCTTTCTCCCAAGAACTGGAAGTACATTGGTGCACCATCATGTAAGACAAACTATGAGTGTCTATCTTCCTACAGACAGTCAATGTTTGGGAAGCAGGTGGGTGAGGCTCTCAAGCAGCACAGTACTTTAGAGTACAGCAGTTCTGGGCGCAGCTGACTAGCAGAGTGCTTGCTTGGCTGGCGTGGGAAAGCCCCAGGGTCCACCTCTGCACACACAGACATATAAAACAAAACCAACAAACAAAACCAAACCAGGGAGAGAGATTGATTATGACAAAATGAGAAAGCCCTGACCTAGTTGCTTCAGTAAATGGAAGAACATAGGAAGATGAGAGAGACAGGAAATACCCTAAAAGAACAAACACTCTGCTACTCCTGCAATAACTGCTTGTGTCAGCTGCCTGGAACTATGCTGTGAAAGTTAGCACTCAGCAGGGGTGGTGTCACCTCCATGCTCCCTCAGTTCGTTCCTCAGGCCTGAACCCTTTCAGGTGTTGGATCATGGCAAAGGTTTGCCACCTTGTCTCACAAACAAGTCGGTTTCCTGCAACGAGAGCAGGGAGCATGAGAAGAAGACCAAGTAGACAGGCAACCAATCTCTTCATCAAAGGCTCTCAAGAGGGCCACCATCCATCTACGCTGAGAACCAAGTCCTGCTCCTCTGTAATATATATTCCTCATCTTGCCAAGATCATGGATCACTTTGGGGTAGGGTTGGGGGCTCAGAAGGATCTTTCACCAGCTAAGTGGTCAAGCCTAGCTAGGTGGGGTCCTGGAAGCTTGAGGGGGTACACTGTGGTGGCTGATCCGGATGGTAGAGAGTCTGATGAAGCAGGGTACAGACTGCGGGGAGATCTTCAGGATCTGAAGGCCAAGAAGAGACTGGTGAGAGGCTGTGAGGCCTCCAGGGGTAGGGGCACGGGCTTTGCCGACACTCACCCACACCCAGCTCCTGCAGTAGGCTGTGGTACTCAGGCTCAGCCTCCAGCAGCTTCAGAAGATTGGTGGACTCCATCCGCTCCAGCTGCACCTCCCAGTACACATAGATCTTCTGATTGAAAGTGACATATACCAAGCAGGGACTGTTGCGGCCATCTTTGCAGGCGTACTGGCCTGGGAGCCGGGGGCAAGAAGAGAAAGGCCAAGGCTTAGTCTTGGTGTCAGGAAGAGGGCAGGAACAAGACACCAGAGTCTTCTCACATTAGTGAGGTTCTGGAACACAAAAGAGAGCTGTGTGCACGCGACAGCTAGGTAACAAAATGATCAGAGAGGAAAGCTTTTCTAGGCCTGTCTCTCTCTTCCAAGCCACACATCAGCCTTTCAGGTAACTGGGTGTCTTCCAACTCCTTCCATTTATTGTGGGGTCCTGGAGTCCGAGCCCACAGCTTTGTACATGCCAGCTCTACCACTGAGTACACCCTCAGCCCATTGTCATTTTAATGGCCAGATACATTCCTGTCACCCAAATAGCCACTGCCTCCTTTCAGAGTCCTGGGGTACCCTGGAAGCATCTTCTTCAGCTGGCATGCTCAAGAGAAACTGTCTTCCCAGTCACCCTGTTCTTTATACATTTAAAGATGGAGGCCTCACAGTGCTTTACTTCTCACTCCAAACTACCATGCTAGGGCCGGAGAGGTGGCTCAGTACACTGGTTGCTCTTTCTGACTGGGGTTCAGTTCTTAGCATCTACATGGTAGCTAGCCATTGTCTAGAACTCTAGTCTTGGGGATATGATGCCCTCTTCTGGCCTCTGTGGGTACTGTACAGACACGGTGCATAGACATCCATCTAGGCAAACACAAGCTGTCCAGATGGTAGCATGGTACCCATCCTCCACCCACTAGTGAAAGCTAAGGAACCCTTCATGGATGAAGACATCTACCAGGGCTACACTGAACAGAAATGAGCCAGTCACTTCCTGGCACATTTACTAAGCGGGAGTAGCTGAGCTTAGAGGCCACCGTCCCACCTGCACAGAAGGCACGGATGTTTTCATCCACTTGGAAGCGCACAACAGTGCGGTTGTGATCGATGATATATGTCTGTCCATCCCAGGCACACGCTACCACCTCCTCAAGCCCGTTGCCCTGAAAAAGGTCAAAGACAGGATGCCAGAAGGGTCAGGAGCCATTTTAAGAAGAGACTAGTCAGATGTAGTGTCATACACCTGTAATCTCAGTGCTCCAGAGGCCAGAGGCAGACCCCAGCTTGTGCCAGCACATAGCAAGATCCTGTGTCAGAAAAGAAAAGAAACAAGAAAAAAGATCTGATAGTAGGGTGGGGGCAGTAAGACATAAAGGACCATGAACTTGAATCTGGATGGCAAACTATAAATTAGGGTATTTTTCCATGTGCTAAGTGTTCAACAGGGCAATCAATGACTTACTTTGCCTAATATTCAAAGCAACACTATGTCGGCATTATTCTCAGCTTTATCTGGGAAATCTCTGCTAAGAGGGATAAAGTCACTTGTCAAGATCACAAGTAGGGGAGCAAAAGCAAAACCTAAGTACAAAAACAGAAGTACAAGTCTGTTCTGGTCAAAGCCACCCAGCTCACACCAAGGTAGTATAATCAGCGTGGGCCCATCTGGCAAGTGAGGGGCTACAGTGATAGCAAATAGACTCATAGACAAGGAAAAACACCACAAAACACACACACTGCTAGACCTAGTGCCTGTTTTTTGTTTCGGCTACTATTTTGGCTGAAAGGCCTGGAAATGATTTTCTAATAGTCGCATAGAGAAGTATTAAGTTGTGTGCTATGAGGGCACACTTGAGTGTAACAGACACACTCATTTCAGGTCTGAGAAAAAGGCTCAGTGCTGACCGGGACATCTACTCATGGGGTGGATTGGAATGATGGCTCAGCCACTAAGAACACTGGCTTTTCTCCCAGAGCACCTGGCTTTGATTTCCAGCACCCACAAAGTGGCTAACAACTATCTGTGAATCCACTTCTAGGGGATCTGATGCTGTCTTCTCGCCTCTATGGGCACTAGGCACACATGTAGTACACAGACATATATGCAGGCAAAACATCCATATACATGAATATAATTAAACAAATGAATCTCAAAAAATGGAAAAAGTCCACTCACCGTGACATCCAGCTTCTCTAGGGCAAAAAGCTGGTGATCCACCTGCACAGACCACAGCAACTTATCTGCTTCTTGCATCAGCTTCAGGGTCCCTAGAGGGAGAGAGGTGGGCGTGTGTGTGTATGCCTGTGTGTGTGTAGATGTGAGTGTCCACGAGTATATGAATGTATGTATGCATGTGTGGGTGTATGTGATTGTGCACAAGTATGTGAGTGTATGTGCGTGTGTGAGTGTATGAGAGTGTGTGAATGTATTTGTGAGCGTGTATGTGTGAGTGTACGGGAGTATGTGAGTGAATGTGTTCATGAGTGTGCATGTACGTGTGTGCTGGACCTCTGAGCAGACCCCTCAGGCAGATTCCCCCACTTCACTCAGCCCAGGACTACTCACCATCTAGGGTGCACAGGGCAAAGAGGCCTGCGTTACCGCCTTCGGGGTTATGACCTGCGTGGGAAATGGAGGCAGGGATGAGGGATGAGTTCTCCCTTCTCTCAGAGCTGCCTTGCTCCTTCAGCTCCCTCCCTCCTTACCTTGTTTGATGTTGCCAATTAAGTGAGTGGAAACGTTCTTGTTGTGGATCCGGCCAGATGTCTGGTGCAGTACTACATCTCTGGCAGCTGGGGTCTCCCTGTGGGTAAGAGAAAGCCAAGGGAGCTGAGTTCTCTAGGCTCTGTCTATCCACCATCTCTACAGGAGCTTCCCCAATTTCAGAAGCCCACCCCTGACCCACGTAGCAAGTGGAAGGGGAGTCATGGGGCTGCCAGCAGGAGTCCTGATACATGACTGAATGGTGGAATCCCTGCGAAGCCTGGTTCAAGGTGTTCACATGCTCTAAGGTTAAAGGCCCAGGACTCCCATGCCTAAACAGCCTTTTCTAATGGGCTGGGCTAGGACTTAAGATGGTGGGGCGCTGGCACCTGGAGACCTGTCTCAGCACCACCCACCACGTCCTTACACTGATGTACCCGCCACCCATCCCCTTACCTACTGTCTCCTGTTGCCTCCTCAGAAGCAGGAGGGGAGCCATTGTCCTTGTTCCAGGTGCAGAGCAGAACTGCATAAGCACACCCTGGCTGCGACACAACCAGCTCAGGCACACCCAGAGGCCCCGGAGTCACAGAGAGACTGTCTACCTGCACCAGAGAACAGTCTTAATGGGGACAGAGCAGGAAGGAAGGGAGACTCTGTCACCAGGAACAGGGGAGACAGAGGCAGGGCTTCTGAGAATTGCCCTCTGGGAGTTCTAAGGCTCATGAGTGCTTGTCTGGCACCATCCCCTCCAGTCAATCTGCTTTCTGCTGGGTACCCTCTGGCTCTGACCTGGTTCACACCACACACCTCACACACTGAATTCTTACTCCATCATTCCTTGGACTGTGGACATGTTACTAGAATCCCACTGGAACCTTGTCAAAAATGACCCAGATCTCTCTCAGCAAGGACATCTTCCTTCCTCCCAGATGGCCTGCCTTTCCATACGCCTTTTCTGTTCATTCTTCTCACCTGACCCTCCAGCATCCACTTCTTGAGGGACACCAACTGCCCCGCCAGGTGTTCAGGCCCCTCAGCCAGCTCTTCCCAGCGGAAGGCCCGCACCACACGGTCTGTGTATCCTACCACCAGCTCATAACACCCATCTCCATCTGTAGGCACAGAAACACAATGGATTTGGAGCCAAACCTCAATTGGTCAGCTTGGGCCTACAGGTACCTTTCCACAACCCACACTCCTGCACTTTCAATTGAGTGCAGCTTCCCGTCCAGGCTTCTGAGACACTCACCACACCCTAGGGTTGCTATGGTTGCTGCCTACCCCTGCCTGGCCTTGTGCTCATGCAGTTTCTCATTGAACTGCTCTGCAGGCCCCATCACCTCAGCCCCCAGCTTCTATATCCATGCCACAGCCCCTTGACCCATTCCGCACACCTCCTCCCTACACAGCCTTTGACCCATCAGCAGCCCCATGTCTCTACCGACACTCTCCTGCCACTTTCAGCTCTTTACCAAATGCTACCTTCCAGCAAGAATGTCCATGGCGGGCTGGAGAGATGGCTCAGCAGTTAAGAACACTGGCTGCTCTTCCAGAGGTCCTGAATTCAATTCCCAGCAACCACATGGTGGCTCTCAACTATCTATAATGGAATCTGATGCCCTCTTTCTGGTGTGTCTGAAGAGTGCAATGGTGTACTCATATACATAAAATATATAAATAAATCTTTAAAAAAAAAAAAAAAAAAGGAAATATTAAGAATGCCCGTGGCTAGCCGGGCAGTGGTAGCGCACACCTTTAATCCCAGCACTTGGGAGGCAGAGGCAGGTGGATTTCTGAGTTCGAGGCCAGCCTGGTCTACAGAGTGAGTTCCAGGACAGCCAGGGTTACACAGAGAAACCCTGTCTGGAAAAACGAACAAATGCCCGTGGTAACTCCACTTAAGATTGCCACTTCTCAGGCCTGGCTCAGGTGTTAAGAGTACTGTTGCTCTTCCAGAGGACCCCAGTTGGGTTCCCAATACCCATGTCAAGTGGCTCACAAGTTCTTGAAACTCCAGCTATAGGGGATTTGACCTTCACTTATATCCACACACCCACACACACCCACACATAACCACACATAGTTAAATACAAATAAGTCTTCAAAATTGCTGTCTCTATCTTGACACCTTTAGTCCTGTGATTTATTTTGTTCACAGCACTTACTATCCTCTAATATAGTATTGATTTTTGGCAGTGTTCTAATCCTGAGCCAAATTCCCAGCCTCATTATTTAATTTTCTTATAAAATTTGTTCTGTCTCTTCTTAGTATGATCTTAGATGGTGTGATTTTTTTTTGCTTGCTTCATTCATTTTTGTAATTTTTAGAACAATGGCTAGCTTGTAACAGGAGCTCAGTAACTATGCATCAAACATACAGCCAGAGAAGATACAGTAAAACAAAGTTCAAAGAGAGAAAGTAAACACACAGCACATGTACACGGTGGAGCCAACTCTCCCCAGCACAGTTCCCTGGGGTTCGCCTGAGTACCAGCTGGCCCCTGCTCCTTGGCTGCTCATGCCCACCGATGTCGCTGATCAGCATGACCTTTGTGTTGGCCGGGATGTGCTGCTTGAAGACAGGTCGTTGCTCCTCTCCAAGTGTCTCATGGTGCCCAGAAGCATCCAGAGCCTTGGTGGATGTCAGGTCAAACAAGTGCAGCCAGCCTTCTGCGCTGACTGCTACCACCAGGTTCTGGGAGAGAGAGAGGCACAGGACAGACACACGGGTTAGGGAGAGCTTATCAGAACAGAAGGCAAGGGCCAGGGCTGACGTTCCCTGGGAGTCGAGACGGAGGCAAGGCCTGGGAGCTCCACCCTCACCAGAGTCCTTACCTTCCCTTTATTACAGACATCTCCGACGCCAACGCACGTCAGCTGCAAGAGAGAAAGGGAAGCTGAGGGAGGTACCAACAGAGACCATTCATCTCTAACTTCCAAAGCATTCATGAAAGCTTGTGTCATGTAACCTACATAAATAGTCTTTATTAATAGACAGACACACTCAGCTGTATAGTCTGGCATATCCACACAGCTATATGGAGACTCAAGGACGTAAAAACTCAGATTTAGGCAAAAAAAAATTTAAAAAAATTTTTTTCCTCCAATGTGTGGTGCACACCATTACTCCTCCAGCACTCAGGAGGCTGAGGTGAATTCCAGGCCAACAGCGTTATATGGCAAAACTCTGTCTTATAAGCCCCCCCCCCCCCCAAAAAAAAACCCACCAAACAGGAAAATAGCCTGGTTACCATATTTCTAGATTATTCCCATTATTACTCTTATTTTTTTTTTTCTTGTTTTTGTTTTGTTTTTTTGAGATAGGGTTTCTCTGTATAGCTCTGGCTGTCCTGGAACTCACTCTGTAGATCAGGCTGGCCTCGAACTCAGAAATCCGCCTGCCTCTGCCTCCCAAGTGCTGGGACTAAAGGCGTGCGCCACCACCGCCCACAGCATTACTCTTATTTTTATTATACAGTCACATACTGTAAAATGACATTTTAGTTAACACCACATCACGTATATGATGGTAGACCTATAAGTTCCCATCACATGGCTGGATGTCAATGAAAAGGCTGAGGCTAGAGGCCTGAGAGTTTGAAGCCAGCCTGAGCTACAAAGCAAGACCAACTAAGGTAACACAGTAGCTGTCTTAGTTTATATAAATCTATGGTCACCTGATAATCAAAGAATCCAGCAATGCATTTTTCAGAACATGTCCTTGCTGTTAACCAATGCATGGCTGCACTGCATACCATCAGACAATCTCAGGCAGCCTCCATACAGTAGCAAGCTCACTCTTGTAGAGTGAGACAATTTGGTTATCTTTTTTTCCCCTGTCAAATTGAGACATGCTAGAGTTATATGGGAGAGAAAGCTCAACTGAGAACACGCCTCCGTCAGAGTGCCTGAGGCAACTTCTTGATTAATGACTGATGCTGGAGGGCACAGCCCTAGGCAGGTGCTTCTGGGCAGTAAAAGGAAGCAGGCCAGTAAGAACCTTCATGTTCTCTGCATGAATTGGTGCCTCCAGGTTCCTGCCTTGAGATCCTGCCCTGTCTTCAGACTTTGCAACAGACTATAAACTGTGAGCTGTAACACACCCCTTCCTCCCTGAGCTGTTTTTGGTCATGGCCTTCATCACAGCAGCAGAAAGCAAACTCCCACAAACTAATCTTGTAGGAGAGTTGAGAGGGGAGCAGAGCAAATGAGAGCAATTCCCGGAGATAACCCCCTGCACTCCCCACTCCCCAGTGAGACAAACTCTGAAGCAGTGATCCAATGGGTTGCCTGGGGATTCACTGTGGGACTCCTCCTTGGCATCCAACACAAAGCCATCCTATCTCCTCCCCGAGACCCACAGGGATGAATACTGACCATTCCCTGGCATGTACAGGTAAGCCACGGCCGGCTGTCGTCATTCTTATACACAGACAGTTTTCCGCTGGTGTCTCCCACTACTAGCTCATTTAACTGCAAATGGAGAGAGCAAGGTTAGGAAGGGATCTTAGATCACCAACATTAAATCTGAATGAGTCACTTTATTAAAAAGCTTTTGATGGGCTAGGCGTGGCAGCACACGTCTTTAATCCCAGCACTTGGGAGGCAGAGACAGGCAGATTTCTGAGTTTGAGGCCAGCCTGGTCTACAGAGTGAGCTCCAAGACAGCCAGGGCTACACAGAGAAACCCTGTCTCGAAAAACCAAAAAATAAAAAAAAAAAAAAAAAAAAAAAAAGCTTTTGATGGGCTGTGCATGTAGCTCAGTTGGTAATGTGCTTTGCCTAACATGCATGAGGCCCTGGGCTCTATCTCCAGCCCCACAGGAGCCAGGCATGGTTGCTGGGTATGGTGGTATACCCTTTACCTCCCGCCCCCCCCCCCCCCCCCCCCCCCCCTACCCCTGCCACACTCACACACTCCAGAGGACAAGGAAGGAGGATCACTGTGAGTTCAAGGCCAGTCTGGTCTACAGACAGTTTCAGGACAGTCACAGCTACAAAGTGTCTCAAACAAAACAAAACAAAACAAAACACCAACAAGGAAGAATAGGCACTGAGGTACACACCACTCATCTCAGCACTGGAGGCGAAGGCAAGGTGTCAGAAGTTCAAGGACATTTTCAAGTGACTTAGCAAATTTAAGCCAGGCTTTACATCAAGGCTTTGAGAAATACAGTAGATCTGCCTGTGAACCCAGCACTCAGAAGACTGAGGCCAGAGGATAGCAAGTTCAAGGCTAGACTGGGTTACACAGCAAGAACAAATTTCAGGAAAAAACCCATCTTTTGAGACTGGTGGTTGCTTGTGGGCAGGGGGTGGCTCAGTAGCAGGGCAGTTGTCTGGCACAGGTGAAGAAGCAAGGGGAACCAACAAACAGATCTTTTGGAAGCAACACAGCCATAGTTTTCCAGCATTTACTTGTGAGTATGTCTGTGTATGTTCGTTCTACACAAGAGCAGTGATTTAGATAAGCCAGCTGTCTGCACACATGCCTAGCCTTGGCAATTCTTACTTGTTCATTACAAATGGGATATGTTTTGAAAACAGCCCAATAGTGAACTTCTGAAGAATATCACCTCAGATGTCATATTTTGTTAGAGGTCAAAGTACAAAGCCAGTTCCCAGGCCCCATCTCTTCCTACAAGACACCTCCGTTTTAATGATTTATGTGTACAGGAACACAGGAATGGCCCTGCCTGAGAGACAGGCCTGAAGATATTGTTGGTATTAGCACTCTGGCACTGGGTGTGGGAGGGCCCCTTCAGGGAGCATCTCCCCCACCATTAATCCAATAGCTATCACGGGGAGCTCTCATGATAACCGGGTGGCTCCCAACCCTGTTTCTACAGTTTCCTGGCCTTCTCTGGAAAAGAAGACAATGTTTCCCATAAAGAGAGGAAATTAAAGTTAGATTCTGCTGGGTGGTGGTGGCTCATGCCTTTAATCCCAGCACTTGGGAGGCAGAGGCAGGCGGATTTCTGAGTTCGAGGCCAGCCTGGTCTACAGAGTGAGTTCCAGGACAGCCAAGGCTACACAAAGATGTAACACTAACAGTTATGGGTGTTTTGTGCTAGACTATTAGATTATACAAAAAGAAAAACACAAGAAGGCAGTGTCAGGTCAGAGAAGTGAACATTATGCTTATTTACAACGTCCCACAGCTGGAGTGTCAATTACAGCCACCTGAGAGAACTTCTGCAGACACCATGGAGAAAGGCCACACAGTGTAAGTAGAGTTCAATGGTTGAATTTTAACTCAGCTCTTCTGTCTCATTCACCTGCCCCTTTTCTTTCTTTCTCAATCTCTCCCCCTCCCCTTCTGTGTATCCTTGGCTGTCCTGGAACTTGCTCTGTAGACCAGGCTGGCCTCTAACTCAGAAATCCACCTTCCTCTGCCTCCCAAGTACTAGGATTAAAGGCGTGCGCCACCACCGCCTGGCTTGGGAAGTTTTTTTTTTTTAAGTCTGAGTAAAACTGTCCTTGTGCTTCCAAAACAAACAGTTTTAAAATTACAGATATATATTTACTTATTTTATATGTTTGCATGTACACACACATATATGGCACGTGGTGTGTGTATGTGTGTGTGTGTGTGTGTGTGTACAGGACAACTTGCAAGAATCAGCTGTTTTCTTCCATCCTGTGGTCCTAGAGAGTACACTCAGATCCCCAGGCTTGGTGCTAAGGCCCTTTATCTGCTGCCCCTGCTTGTTCTTTTAAGTATAAAATGCTGAAAGGAGCCTACAATAGTGTGCATGGCTACGATCCCAGCACCCTGAGGTTGAGGAAGGAGGGAAGGGCTGCAAATTCCAGCTCAGCCTGGGGTTAGTACACTGTGAGACTTTATCAATGCTCAGCCAGCCCTCCAGTTTCCAGGCAGCCGTCTTGTTGAAAAGGATTCCTCAGTTCTGCAGAGCCACAGACACAGGAAAAGGATCATAAAACAGCATGGGAAGCACACTGAGCAGGCAGATGTGACTCAGCCAGGCAGTTTGAGGCAACATGTGGGAGTGGACATTTCCAAGGCAGCCATTTGCCTTCTAACACTTGAATGCTTCTCATCAGACTTGCTGCTCTAACAGAGCTTGGCTCTGGCCTCACCCAGTCACCTAGTGATGGTGAAGACCCTCAGTGGGAAGGTGAACCATGTTTAAAGAATGCCGAAGGAGAAAGGTGCAGTTATTCTGGGATCTGCTTCAGCCTCCGGAAGACTTGCTGTGCTGCATCCAGCCAGGGTTCTGTGGGCAGTCTGAAAGCAAGTTTCATTCCTGGCTTCTCCCTCTGCCTCAGCAGGAAGGAAATCAGCTTCAAAGAACGTTAGGCTGAGGGCTTATCAAGATGAAATCAGTCTTCGTCCCCATTCCCAAAGCTCCATTGTCCAAGGACTACTAATTATGTTTTATTGGTAGGTTTGAGACAGTGTTTTACTCTGTAGCCTTGAGCGGCCTGGAATCTGCTGTGTTGAGCAGGCTAAACTTGCAGTAACACTCCTGCCTCTGCCTCCTTAGTGCTGGGATTACAGATGTGTACAACGTGTACCACCATGTTTAGCAACAATCCCCACAACACACCCTCTTTGAGAATGTCTGTGGGGAAGGAATGCAAGGCCTTACACTGGCCTAGACCAGTGTCCTTCCACTTTCAGACTATAACTGCAGTCATATGGACCATGTGGTACAGCCGATCACTTGTTAACTAGTCAATTTTCTCAACTTCTTCCATCCCCACCCCTCAAAAATGCAAAGCTCTTCAGATGGCCTTGAAACAATCACATTTACTTTGTCTTTTAAATAGCACTGGATCAACACCTCCACTATACAATATTTTGCTTTTCACACTTGCCTTTAATAACTATTTTAAATTAAAATCCTGAGTTTAATCCCTGGACAGAATTCATGTGATAGATGAGAGAACCAACTCCTGCAAGTTGTCTTTTGACCTTACACCTGTCCTGTGGCACATGTGTGTGTGTGTGTGTGTGTGTGTGTGTGTGTGCGTGCATGCGCCCTGTCTGTCACATGCAAATAAAATAAGTGTAATTTAGTAATTATTGGATGTAGGGGGTGAAGTGGTTTAGAGGGGGGCTTAGTGGTTCAGAACACTTACTACTCTTGCAGAGTACCCAGGTTTGCTTCCCAACATCCACATGACAGCTTACAGCCATTTGTAACTTCAGAGTTCCCAACTTAGACAGGTAAAATAAGGAGAGCATAAATGATAGCTGAACTTCTCTGTCTGTGGGGCATGATCATAGGAACTCTGTGAATACTTAAATCAAGTTCCTCACATCAAACCATACAGTAGCATTTGCACATAACCTCATGTACATTTTAATTCCTTTTTTTTTCTTTTCTTTTTTTGGTTTTTCAAGACATGGTTTCTGGGTAGCTCTGGCTGTCCTGGAACTTGCTCTATAGATGAGGCTAGACTAGAACTCAGATACTCAGATATCTGCCTGCCCTTGCTTTCTGAATGCTGGGACTAAAGGCATGATCCATCACATCCAGCTGTTTTTTTTGTTTTGTTTTGTTTTGGTTTGGTTTGGTTTTTTTGAGACAGGGTTTCTCTGTATAGCCCTAGCTGTCCTGGAACTCACTCTGTAGACCAGGCTGGCCTCGAACTCAGAAATCTGCCTGCCTCTGCCTCCCAAGTGCTGGGATTAAAGGCGTGCGCCACCACCGCCCGGCTTAATTCTTATTCTTTTATTTATTTATTTATTTATTCTTTTATTTATTTCTGTGGTACTGAGAATTCAATCCAGGGCTTTGTTCATGGTCAGGCAAGTGTTTGGTACCTACATTCCCAGGCTGCTACCATATACTTTAAATCGTCTTGAGAGCCAAATATAGACCCATACTGCATATACTTTGGTCAATAGTGGGCTTCATATATCAGGATAAATATATTCAGGTTTGTGTAAGCATACACTATAATGTTAGGACAACAAAGTAACCCAGCAATGCATTCTTCAAAGTATCTGCTTCGTTAGGTTATGCAGGACTGTAGTTGTTGTACTGTACTGTTTAGGTAATGATGTCAAGAAATGAAATCTGAAATACTAGGTACAATCCCATTTTTTTTTTTAGTATTTCCTATATTTGGGAGGGGTGCTAATATCATTAAAACTAACAGCTCCAGAGCCTTAACTGTGTGCCTGGCATTGCTCCACCTGTTTAATGTGCATTTATTTATTTAAATAATGAGAAAAGCAACGACTGCCTAGGAAAGAAAAAAAGTGGGTAGAAATTGCCAGACACCTGAGTCAATTCTGGGTAGGCACGGTAGAATCCCCACATGGTCAACGCTGATTGTGGGGTATCTACCGTAGGGTGGAGGCAGCAGGGATATCTAGCGGTTGATTCCAGTGCAGGAGCAGTACAACAGTGTGGCAGTAGCAGCGAAGAGTGTGGGCAAGCATGGTAGCTTGGGGGATGGGAGGAGGGCAAAGCCATAGGTAGAGGGATATTATTAAATGCAATTTACAGGTTAAAAAAATACTGGACTTTGAAAGGTAAAGATGTTTGCAAGGAAAATGCGACTATGAAAGGAAATAACGCAGGGAACAGGCTTTTGCAACCTCCTACCATGACAAGTCATTGAACTGTGCAACAGAACCAACAACCTATCGTCTTAAAATTAATAATAATAAAAATAAAATATGGTCGGAGAGATGACTCAGCGGTTAGGACACCAGCTGCTCTTCCAGAGGAAGAGCGTTCAATTCCCACCAGTGGCAGCTCACAAGTGTCTCTAACTCCGGTTCTAGGGGATCCAACGTTCCTCTTCTGGCTTCTATGGGCACTGCTCTCACACGGTACATAGACATACATGCAAGCAAAACACTTCCACACATAAAATTTAAAGGTAAAGCAAGAAAAAAAAATAATAATAACAGTCTCCGGCCCAACTAAGCCGCCTGCAGTGATTGTCTGAGACCGATACTGTCAATCAAAATTCTCTCTTCCGCACGCCATGTTGACTCCAGTGCGCAAGCGCACACAACACGCCACTTTTCCCACATCTCGCCCCGCCCCAATGCAGTCGTTTGCAGTGCGCATGCACTCACCGCGTCGTTGTCCACGTCTCCGAGGCAGATGGCGTGTGGGAAGAGACTCCCGCTGAAGTCCAGCGCCACGCGCTGCACATAACTCACCGACCTCATGGCACTCTGGAGGGCTGAGGTGCCGGGCCGCCACACCAGAACGACCCCCGAGCCCGCGCGACAGCCCTGCGCGCGTGTCAGCCCACCGAACCGGAAGTCTACGTCACCGCTTAAGCCTTGAGTTCCGGCTTTCTTCTCTTAACCTTAGGGGAGGAGGCGGGCCTTCCGTGCCAGGAGCTGACCCGACTCCTGGGACTTGACCTTTTTCTCTGAGGGGGATTCAAACCATCCCTCGAGTCGTAGCTGTCACAATTAACAACTTTGTTTTCTAACAATTTTTATGAAATTACCTAATGGAGTTGTCAACACAATGTAGTGGATTACAACCCACGTTAAAAAAAAAAAAAAAAAAAGTCTACGGCCATACCATCCTGAACGCGCCGGATCTGGTCTGATCTCGGAAGCTAAGCAGGGTCGGACCTGGTTAGTACTTGGATGGGAGACCGCTTGGGAATACCAGGTGCTGTAGGCTTTAAAAAGGGAAAAAAAAAAAAAAAAAAGCCGGGCGGTGGTGGCACAGCACTCGGGAGTCAGAGGCAGACGGATTTCTGAGTTCGTGGCCAGCCTGGTCTACAGAGTGAGTTCCAAGACAGCCAGTACTATACAGAGAAACCCTGTCTCGAAAATAAATAAATAAATAAAGATCTAAGTGGTAAACAATATTTTGTGAAAGCCTTGTTTCGGTTGTTTATACGTAGATATATATCCTGTATTATAATGAAAAAAAATATGCTATATACTTTATGGGCAGCAGTTTGAAAAATGCCTGATTGCAAAGCACACCTTACATGTGTTTATTTAATCAACAAAATTATGTAAGCTTTATTGTTTCTTCAGATGAGGAAAATATGTTCATCAAGATTGCGTAACTTGGCAGAAAGTGATAGGCGTGAGATTCAACCCAAGATGTTTGATGTAAAATGTTAGGGCTTTTTTGTCACTATTGCAGTTCCTACAGGCGTGAAGGCTCCAGGGATTCTGGATCCACTGCATGGCGTGGTGTAGCCCCCACCCTCCAGTGGCCTCAACACAAAGCGACCTGTTTCTAGTGGCCTTACTCTAGTTTAGGATGGGCCATTACTCTCATGACTGACTGCTTGAGATACTTTTCCTGTTGAACTAGGTTCTGCCTTTCTTCTGAGATGTGACATCAAGGCAACAGAAGTGTTAGGCTACATGTGGTAGTGCTCACCTGTAATTCCAGCATATGGGAGGCACAGGCAGGAGGATCACGAGATCAGTATCAGCCTTGGCTATGGAATTCTATGTCAGCTTTGGTTAGGTGAGACCCTGTCTCCAACAAAAAGCCAGTAGAAACAAAAGACACTCAATAGAAATTCAGGGCTAAGGATGAGGGCTAAGGATGTAACTCGGTTGCTAGAGGGCTTGGTTAGCATGAGGGAAGTCCTGGGTTCCATCCTTAGCAATGCATAAACCAGGTGAAGCACTCATACCTGTAGTCCCAGCACTAGGGAGGCAGAGGCAGGAGGATCAGAAGTTCAGGACTATCCTCAATCACTTGCAACCTGAGGCCAGCCTGAAACACACTGAGACTCTCTTAAGGGGGAAAACCCTTTAGGTTTAAATGTGCAAGCTCAGGCTGATCTATACTTGGTTTCTCATCTTAGGGGATGCTGGACCAGATATGTCCCATTTTCTATGTCGAAGGTGGTGGAAGAAGCCCGAGAAAGAGACCTTTCTACCCTAGAGGAAGGGAAATAATGGATTTGGTCTTAGTGGCTCTGACAACTGAAAGTAGAAAGGAAAAGGCAATCAGGAAGCAGTTCTGGACCAGGACTGGGGACAGCAGATCAGTTAACAGTTACCAAATTCCTATTATTAGTAGTGAGCTGTGGGGACGGCTACATCTGTTAGAAGGTCTAAGTCACCTGGGTACACCTAGTGCTATAAACTCATTGTTATTCACGGAGGGATTGTATACTCTCTTACCTGCTGTCTACTCTCATTGGCCTATTAGGGAGAAAACAGAACCAACCTTAAAGTGTTTATGCTTGAATATAACAAGTAATTTATGTTTCGTTGTACTTAGCTGTTTTCTCTTTTTAGCTTTCTGAATACAATTGTAAGATAAATACCTTAATTCTTAGGGCTGAGTACAGGAGGATCAGCCTGCTTCTCTCCCTGTCCACTCTTCTCTGACCCAGTTCTTTGAAATCACATACTGACCCAGAACTCCACAATACCTTTTTTTTTTTTTTTTTTTTTTTGGTTTGTCTTTTGAGACAGAGTTTCTCTGTGTAATCCTGGAACTAGCTCTGTGGAACAGGCTGGCCTTGAACTCCCAAAAGATCTGCCTGCCTCTGCCTCCCAAAGTGCTGGACAGACACCACCACTGCCTAGCACAATACCATAATCTTCATCATTTGGGGGCCTTGTTCTGGAATTTTCAGCAGCAGTGTCTGGTTTTGTTTTGTACAATTGCTTATCATGAAGGCTGTGTCACTTCAATTACAATTACAACTTCTGTCAGTCAAGAGAGCCAAATGAAGTTAAAAAGGAAGAAGACTCCATAGCCCATAAACCAAGTATTGTGTGTGTTGTCTGCACACTTGTGGGGGTGTGCTTATGTGAACACCAGAGGTTGGTGTTATGTCTTCTACAACTGCTTCTCCATCTCGATGAGACATGGTTTCTCCTTGAACCTGGAGCTCACCATTTCAGCTGGTCTGCCTGCCCAGAGAGTGGACTGTGCTGCCCCCTTGCTCCAGGGTTACAGAGGTGCTAGGGATCTGAACCCAGGTCCTCATGCCTGTGCAAGCATTTTATCCATTGAGCCATCCCTGACCCAGACCTTTGTAGACTTATGTCTCTCTTACCTTGTATTCTTTTGAGTACGTTGTTCATGGTTAAAAAAAAAAAAAGCTCCAGGGTTACAGAGGTGCTAGGGATCTGAACCCAGGTCCTCATGCCTGTGCAAGCATTTTATCCACTGAGCCATCCCTGACCCAGACCTTTGTAGACTTATGTCTCTCTTACCTTGTATTCTTTTGAGTACGTTGTTCATGGTTAAAAAAAAAAAAAAAAAGACTGTTCCCCACATAGCTATATGGCTGGATCCCCTTTTCTAGCAATGATTTACTTTTAAGAATATTTTCTCTAGTTCTTAGTGTTGCTGCTGTACTTTTTCTCTTCAGTTAAAACGGGGTACACAACTCATCTATCTGCAGGTGCCCTCAGGAGGATGTCACAGGCACTGAAGTAGGCATGGTAAGTGACATCAGATCTTACAGGCTTTGTGGGACACTGACAGGGATTCAGTGGACACAGTGTTTTAAGTGGGATCAAAGTGCCTGTTGTAAGAGCAGGTCAGAGGTGAACAATGATGTGGGGGCTCATGGAGAAGGAGAAACATCTCATAGGCTGGAGAGGTTAGAAATATTTTGGCAACATAATATTACACATAAGAATTCTACATTAATAGCCCAGAACACCTGATGCTGGACTTTCTCATCTGAGCATGTTCCCTCCATAAATGCTTTAGTGTGGGTAAGCAAGGTGCAAGTACCTAAGACAACATGAGCAGAGACCCAGCAGAGTTCAGCGTGTGGCAGGATTATTTTTAGCCATAAAGATCTAGCTACTTTATCAAAGGATTGTCACTAGTTCTAATGTTACAATAAACTAGGGCCTTTCCATCTCCTGGGCTCTATAAAGAGGAGTTAAATTTAAGTTCTTAGAATCCCAAGGAACACTCAAGAGATGAACAAGATTTTAGGATGCTTTTTATCCATGCATTATAGATGAAAAGAGGCTAAGACCTGCTCTGAATCACATGACCTCATAGTAGTTTGGGTTAGTTCATAGAACTTCAAGTAGAAATTTGACACCTACAAACTTTTTCTTGGGCGGTGGTGGCGCACGCCTTTAATCCCAGCACTTGGGAGGCAGAGGCAGGTGGATTTCTGAGTTCGAGGTCAGCCTGGTGTACACAGTGAGTTCCAGGACAGCCAGGACTACACAGAAACTCTGTCTCGAAAAACAAACAAACAAACAAACAAAACCAACAAAAAAAACTGCCTGTAACTTCAGTTCCAAGGGATCTAACACTGTCACGCAGACATACGTACAAAGTACCAATGCACATGAAAATAAATAAACCTTTAAAAAAAAAAAGCTAGAGAGATGGCTCAGCGGGTAAGAGCACTGACTGCTCTTCTGGAGGTCCTGAGTTCAAATCCCAGCAACCACATGGTGGCTTACAACCATCTGTAATAAGATCGAATGCCCTCTTCTGGTGTGTCTGAAGGCAGCTACAGTGTACTTTACATATAATAAATACAAACTTTTTCTTTCTTTTTCTTTTCTTTTTTCTTTTTTTTTTGAAATAGGATATCTATCACATAAGCTCAGGCTGGCCTTGAACTTATGTAGCTAACTTTTTTTTAATTTTATTTAAAATTTATTTACTTTATATATGTGAGTACACTGTCGCTGTCTTCAGACACACCAGAAGAGGACATCTGATCTCATTACAGATGGTTGTGGGCCACCATGTGGTTGCTGGGAATTGAATTCAGGACCTCTGGAAGAGCAGTCGGTGCTCTTAACCACCGAGCCATCTCTCCAGCTCCTGAGATAACTCTTGTCCCTCTGCCTATACCTCCTGAATGCTGGGATTATAAACATGCACCACCACGTATGGTGGTGACTGGAGTCTGACCCAGCACTTCATGCCTCATGCCCAGGTTTACTTATGTGTAATGTCTGAGTGTGGGCAATGGGTGACAGTGAAAACCAAAGAGGGCACTGCTTCTCAGGGAGCTGGAGGAGGCTGGGAGTACCTGCTCTTAGAGAGGACCCAGGTCCAGTTCCTGGGCACCCACAATGGTGGCTCACAATTAACTCTAACTCTAGTTCTTGGGACTAATAACCTCTTCTCTCATCCCCGGGTATTGTACACAGATACATGCAAGTAATTCATATATACACTTTGCTTTTAAAAAGACTATGTCATTGTGTAGCCCTGGAATAACTATGTAGACCAGGCTGGACTTGAACTCAGGGACTCCCCTTGCCTTTGACTTCTGAGTGCTGGGTTAAAAGTATGTGCCACTATGCTCGGCATAAAAATGTCTGTAAAAGAAAGTAAAAATGTGTGAATACCTGTCTTCATATGTGCACCAAGTATGCGCAGTGCCTGTGGAGAACTCAAGAGGCTGCAGGATGCTCTTGGGACTAATTACACAGAGCTGAGCTGCCTGGGTTGGGGCTTGGGAACCAATTGTAGGGTTTCTTTAAGAGCAAGTGCTCCTAACTATGATGCGCTCTCCAAGCCCAGCACCCAGCTTTGACATGGTGCTAGGGATCTGAACCAAGCCCACCCTTGTGCAGTAAGTAGTCCGGTGACTGACTGCTTCTCACGCTTTGGTTGCTTCCTCATCTGTAAAGTGGGCCATGCCTTTCTTAGGATGGTTGGATCAACACTGTATCGCAGGGAGTCCTTGGTACAGATTAAAGCTTACACTGTTCATCTCTTAGCAATTTAGCCAGGGCTTGGTATTATCACTGAGAGCAAAAGCAAGAATCAAAGTTAGAAACTACCTAAAGGAATCAAACATAAAACTCGAAAGCCTGGACTTTAAGCCAATAGAACTAGCAGATAGAGTGTTCAAGAACTGAGAGCTTTTCCACAGAAACTCATCCTCTACAACATCAAGAGCTATAGAGGAATGCAGACTGCCCAGCTCTCATTTGGGAAGGGTCCACAAAGTAGTATGGGCAGAGTGACCTCTGACCTTTAGGATGATCAAGAGCAAGTTGTGTGGTTAACATGGGCCACCTGGCTTCTTGTAAAGGTCAAAACTTTGGCTGGGTATGACCAGTTATCTTCAGCAGTGCCTTAATTTATGTAAAAGCTATCTGACTTAACAAGAGCAAGCAACACTGGAGCCTCCCCCCTCCCCGACTTTGGTTTGAGATAGGGTTTCTCTGTGCAACTCATTCTGTACACCAGGTTGACCTTGACCTGACCCTGACTCCAGAGTGCTGGTATTAAAGATGTGCGACACAAGGTCCAGCCTAGTGCTGGGGTTTTTATACCTTTGGCCAAGGACCCAGATGTGATTCCAGGCACCCAGTTAGTGACTCAAAATTCTAACTCCAATCCCAGGGAACTCGATGCCCTGTTCTGGTCTCCTCAGGCATTAAGAATGCACATGGTGCATGCAGTTATCACACCTCCCTGCCAGAGCAGGGAGGCAGTAGTAGAGAACCCAGTTTTTTTTTTTTTGGAGAAACCCCAGAATTCTACTGCTGGGCTGCTGTAGTCTACAATGGAGCTCAGGGCCTATGAGCAGAGGGACTGTTTCCTGCCCTGCCAGTCTGTGTCACATAACCACTTAGGTTGGACCAAAGTAGGACTTTATTCACCCCACCCCGCCCACATTCCCATCACGCCCCACCCAAGAGCTCAACATAGAGGGTTGCCCGAGACCCAGGTTTTTTTGTTTCCACTTTATTGCTCAAGCACAGGACTTGAGGTGTGCCTGGACCTTCAATGTGCATTAAAGAGGCTGAGGGGATGGGGCAGGGATAACCTGGATGAGGAAACTGAGGGGAAGGGAGGTACTGGTAAGGGCTGTCTAGAGGTAATCACTGTGATACCGGAGGAGGACGTTCTCAGAAATACCATCTCAGGAGAGCAAGGCAAGAGCGGCAATGGACACTACAGTGGTTTTCCCATGCCTCTAGCACCTGCATGGAGACCACAGGCTTGGAAAACCACCACAGAGGGAAGAGAAGGGAAAATGGCTGCCAGGAGTCTTCTCCACCCTGCTTATCAGACCCATCCCTATCACGTACTCTCTTCTACCACTGAAAATGGAGCTAACAGAGGGAGCAAAATAAATTAACATTCTGATGTATGTGTGGAAGGATATACACTCCTGTGTAATAGGGGGAGGGAAGAAGGGTTGACGCCATCTAAAACTACCCCCCCCCCCCATTTCACCCTCAGCCTGCTCTTCTCCCTTCTCCTCCAAAGCCATCATCCAAACAGATAGAAAAATAAAGGTCTAATTCACTCAAAATTCTTCAGTTTTTACAAAACTAACAGGGTGGAGTAAGAAGGGGGCAGGCAGGCAGCTGCAGAGGTGGGCAGCGGGGAGGCGGGCTATGCTTCTGTCTCCACCTGAGACTGGTTCCTGGGCACATTGTTCGGTTCACCCTTCATCACAGTATCAGTGGGATGGTCTCCTGCAGCCACTCCTGCCTTGGCCTGTAAAATGAGCAAAAGGAAGAGGTTGAAGTCCTGTGCAAGACAATTTCTGACACATGAAATTGCACAGGCACAGCAATCCTGGAACTGTTTAAAGCCTCCGTGAACACACGCACATTCTGAACTGACAAGGCCATTCAACTCACTCCTATTGAATGTCACAGATTTCATGTTCTAAACTATTTTCTCTTTGTGCTTCTGGGATTAAACCCAGAGTCCTGAGCATGCTTGGCAAGTACTCTACCATTGTGCTATATCCTAGAGCCACTAATCAAAAATATTCTTTAATGTTAATCCCATGTTTTCGTCAACGGCACTAAACTCTAAGGATAGATCAGCACAGCCCTTGCCCAGCAAGGAGATATATCACAAAGTTTTGAGGTTTTCTGTACCTTTAATCCCATTTCTTTATATGCTAACCAAAGTCATTTTAAAAAGTATATAGAACATATTAAATCACTATTCAATTTCACCTTTTAAATGGTGGCTACAAGAAAGTATGTTTTGTAATCTATTTCTCTTGGATGGTATTAGGAACATTGAAGCAAGTACTGTAAGATATGCTATGTATGTGCAGCAAAAACAATGCATAGTAGGAAGAATATGAAAGCTCTCTTAAGCAGTAATGTAAAATAAAACCTCCACACATTAATTACTGTACACAGAAAATGCACAATGAGGTGAGACAGAACTGGCAGGATCATATGCCTCTGCATGCCAAGTATACAACCTTTTGGTTCTGAGTATGGGGGTGCATGAGTCAGAGACAGGCAGATATCTGAGTTCCAGGCCAGCCTGGTCTACTTTGTGAATATTAGGCCAGTTGTCACGAACACAAAACACATGAGAACTGTGCCTGGTGTGTCAGAACACTTCACATGATGTCACCCCATTGGTGGGGTCAGTACTGAGACTTACACTCCTTTACTGGAAGAGAGTAACCTTAGGCTTACACAACTGCCATGGGCAACTGCAGGCAGTAGCCACACCTGACGTGCTGAAGAGGTTAAGAAAACCGCTCTTGCTCTTTTTCTGCCCATGGCAGCCACTTCCACCTTGTAGTAGTTTGAATGAGAATGGTCCGAGGCTCATATATTTGAATGCTTGGTTGCGGAACTCTTTGGGGAAGGATGAGGAGGTATGACCTTGTTGGAGGAGGTGTGTTTGCTAAGGGGGCTTTGGGGTTATACTCCCTGCCATGGCAGTCTCATCATACTCCAACCCTCTGGAGTAGTGATCCTTCCATCAACTCTCCTGTGAGCTGTCTTGGTTGTAGTGTCTCTTCATAGCAATGGAAAAGTAGGTAAGACACCCCCCCCCCAACCCTAACCTTGTGCTCCTCCTCAGCCAGCCTCTCAAACATGTTGGCATAGAGCTTCTTTTCCCGGGCGAGCTGCCTGCGGGTCCGCTGCTGGCACACAGCCAGCTGGGTCTTGGCGGCTTTGTTGCTGGGATAGAGCTGCAGGACCTTTTGGAAGTCAGCTCGTGCCAGGTCAAAGTCATTCATGGCCAGGTGTGCTTCTCCCCGGCGAAACAGGCCCTTCTCATTGCTGCTGTCCAGCTCTAAGGCCTGAGAACACAGGAAGGAAGGAAGCAGGACATCAGGCTCGGCAGCACTAGCTGGACTCCCTGGGACCCCCAGGAGGGTGAGGCTCAGTGCAGATGGCTGGTTCCAAGTCAGGAAAATGTAGACAGAGACAGTAAATGGGAAGGGTCATGGCCCAGGAAGAAATTCACGTAATCCGAGAGGAAAAAAGGAAATTAAGGTCTTCACATGCAGAAAGAACACGATCTCACTTTCCCAAATATAGAAAAGGACAAAACCCAAAGCCAACCTCTTTCTCGTCCCCCAATCAAGGCTCGCTCAGTGTCTGTACCTACAGTTTCCCACCATCAAAGCCCTTGCTACTTCCAAACTCTAGGCCTGGAACTCAGGATTCCCACTGATACATCCTACCAACTCCACCCTGTAAATGCTGTTACCATGTCCTCTGAAGGGACCTCACCTTGTTACAGCTTTCGATGGCAGCTGAGAAGGCCTGCAGTTTCAGGTGACACATGGCCAGATTGAGGTGTGAGGCCAGTCGGAGCGCATGGACCTTTTGCATTTCTTCACTGGAAAAGCTAGACTCGTATTCTAGCCAAGACACAATCTTCTTGTACTGCAGTAAAGCTTGCTTGTACTTGCCTTCCTAGAATGGGAGGGAAGCTCAGGCACCAGTGCGGGTTCAGCAGCCCAGGCTGTCTTACCCGGTAGGCACGAGCGACTCCTGGACACAGTCTCCCACTCCTTCCCGTCCCAACCAAGTGGACTAAGTTACACCAGTACAACCCCAGGGGATGTCCTTACTGTGGACAGCCCTCTCTGGGGCGTCTTGTCCTTGGCTTACCTTGAAGTACATGGTACCCCTCTCTTTCACTATGTTGCTCTGCTCCAGCTTCTCCTCGGAGTTCATCTCCCAAGACTCCTTGGCCTATCATAGCCCAAAGGACAGACATCATGGTCACCTTCCCAAAAATTGCCGGTGGAAGACCAGACTCCAGAGGGGGGAGCGCCTTAGGCAGACTCACCTTTTCAAAGCTCTTCAGATGTACTTCATACCTCAGCTCAGCATATGGTGGGATCTGGAACCTTTCCTTCCCAACACTGCCAAAAGCATAGCTGCAGGGGTGAAGAATGGACGGCTGGGTTACCTCACGGCCCTTCTGCTCTGGACTGAAAGGCTCCCTGTTTCTTTCCTGGAAAGTACCTTCCCAGCTTGAGACCTGGTTCAAATACTTCCCGCTGGGCAAAGATTTCCATGACACATTCAGGTGGTCCCTCAGCATTCACTACTTCTTGCTCCTAACTGTAACTCTACACTGTCGAGACAAGCTCAGAGACAACGAAGCAAGAACCATGCTGACGTCCTAGAGACGGTGGCATGTGCGGCAGGCATACAGGTATCTCAATGAATGTTAAAGACTGAAGAAACTAATGGCATATAAAAATCTTGATGTTGGCAGGTAAGGGATCCGAATGAGGTGTGAACGCAAGGAAATGTGGACAGCTGTGGGCCACACTTTCAGACCCAATCAAGAGCTCACGAAGCTCTCAGCATCCTTAGAGTAGCACAGGGACATGGCTCACCTTTCACTTTCAGTTGTGGCCCTGCAAAGTGCCTGCGTCTCACCTAGGTTTGAGGTACACAATGGAATGTTCTCCTTTCTCCATGCGCTGAATGGCATCCTCCAGCCCACAGGGCAGATCCAGACTTTCCCCTTCCCCAACTTCAAAGCACAGCTCCCGTTGGTCAAAGAGCCGGTCCTGATAGTAGCCTTCCAGTGCCACTGGCATGAAAGAGAAGGAGTGCCCGGGTGTGAGAGGGTGGGCAGAGCACTGAGAAGTTGCCACCAACCTCCTCACATCTCCACATCGTGGCTCAGACCCACGATAAGCACGGTGTCTCAGAGGGGTGGCTAAGGCTGTGTGGTCTAACTCCTCATTTTAAGGATGAGACAAAAAGCTTTTAGAAAGGAAATGACTTGGTCCACACCACCCAAGGTCGTAAGCCTGTGAGGCAGGAATCAAAGGCAACTCTAGATTTTTCATCCCACACCAGACTACACTTCCTCACCTTCTACCATAGCACCACCATTGGGCCTGGCATAGCCTTCCCCCCGAGTCCGTATTCTGCGGATGATCCCACCATCTTCATCTTCTGTAAGGTCTTCTCCTCTGAAGTCAAACAACTCCACCTGCATATGAGACAGAAGGTGACCATTCCCTTCTGCACCAACTTAACAGTGAAACTGCCTCTTTTCCACTCAGAAAGGTCACCAGGAAAGGCCGGACCATATCTGGCAAGAAGGACACACAGATTTTACTTGGCTTCAGGAAGACAAGCTTTCTACCATCCTGCTCCTCTTAGCAAGGACACAAGATTGTTTCATCTGGCAGGCATCAGAAGTGACCTGCCATCTCACTGGCCTTGAGAATATTCTCCCATGCCTACTGATTGGTTTTCTGCTTTCAGTTTCAACAGCCTTAGTTCTTTCCCTCAGTGGGTCTTGCCTCAGCCGCTGACATATAGGAAGGTATCTCTCCCTCTTGAGCTCCAGGGTGCCCATATGCTACATTGTCTTTTATAAACCCGATGGTTCCTGACCTCAGACCCCTTCCAGTTGATAAGTACCAGTCACCCCTATTCTAGAAGGGCTGTTGGGAGTCCCTCTTTTAACCCAAAGCCTCTGTTCCTGGTCACTCTGGTGGCAGCAGAGCCAGTTAACCTTTCCACCTCTCCTCCTACTAAAGCTAGGCCCTCAGGCTTGGCTACATTGTCTTCAAGAGGCAGGAAGGGCTGGAGGGCAGCCAGGCACTGGGGTGAGATAAGGGCTGGCTCTCTGCCCAGGAGATCTGTGGCCAGCACTCACCTCAAATACAAGTGTGGCGTTGGGGGGGATCTTTGGAGGGCTTCCTGCTGAACCGTACGCATATTCTGGCTTGCAGGTGATCTGGCACACTTCCCCCACTTTCATAGTTACCACAGCAATATCCCAAGCCTTGATGACCTCCCCTGTAGGTAGAGGGAAGGAGACCCACTTAGCAGGGCCCTCACTCCAGGCTCATTGTCCCCCCAAAGATAGGCGCTATATCCAGGTAGAACCTGAACACCTCTAGAAATAGGACGAGGAGACAAACAGAGCAGTATTGTCGTTCTGAGGACATTAAAAGATTGCTCAACCCTGCAACACAGTTCAAGAAGCAAGACTATCCA
Organism: Montemys delectorum; assembly: GCA_019843815.1. Lineage (NCBI taxonomy): Eukaryota > Metazoa > Chordata > Mammalia > Rodentia > Muridae > Montemys > Montemys delectorum. The sequence goes on along the minus strand of JADRCD010204703.1, from coordinate 21,303 downwards.
TCCCAGCCTGAGGGAAGCGCTGGATCAATGAGATGAGAAAGGAGGAATCGGCCAGTCCCATAACAGTAGAAGAAAACACAGGATGATGGGTAACAGATGGGTTCTTAGCCATTCCTTCTTAAGCTTCGTTTGGGTGACTTTCTCTCTTTCGATGGCTAGTTTATGCTATTTTGCCAAGGCTGACTTGAAATACTGGCTCAAGGCTTGCCTCAGCCTCTCTGGTAGCTGGGAACATAGGTAAGCAGTGCAGTGTCCAGCTCAAGCTTGGCTGGGAATGCCATTTGCGACAGCTGCTATCAACTTCGGAGCCTATCCTGCCAGCCCGCTAACCAAGCCTACCTTTTCCCAGGTCAAAGGAGAATTTGTCCTTGCCATCCAGACTGGAGTCAAACTTTGTGCCATCTAGCAGCCAGCCAGTGTAGTGGACAAAGACTCGGTCCCCAATCATGGGTGTCTCTGTGCCTGTACCCTCTCTCTTGATGACCTGGAGGGAAAGGGGAGAAGGTGAGTACCTAGGGATGTGGGCAGAAGGGCCCCAACTGCCCATGAGCTCCCCAACATACTGGATGGACCCAGCTGCACCCACCGCTCCCTGCTTCTTTTCAGCAGGTCCGAGAGTTCAATCTTCAAATGATTCTGGTGCTAGTGATTTCGCTTAGATTCAACTAACCTCCCCATCTCCCTCCAGATCCTGCTTTGGAGAACTGCAGGTAATATAATTTGGGTTCAAGTTTTGTCTATGGTTTTGGACACGTTGCTAAACTATCCAGAACTTATGGGCCAGACACTGAAGACAATCTCTATCCTCCAGAGGTGCTCGGAGGGGGGGAAAAACTGATAGAAACTAGTGGGTCATCAGATCAGGGTCTGGTTTGAATAGAATGGAACAGGAGTAGTGAAAAGAACAGAGCTGCTCAAAACTGGGAAAAGGAAGGGCAGATCACCGGTGAGTACAAAGGCTCTGTATCAGGCATTGGACATTAGATGTGGGAAGGGAAACTACCTAACTGGCAAGCTAAGGAGCCCTTTATCTCTCATGCGTGTATAGGCAGTCATCTACTTATGCTTAACATTTTTATACATGGTGACCCCAGGGCGAGCCAATAGGTAGATATGGAACCGTCCTCTAAGGATGGCTTCCTTGATAAGAATGTACAGGGTTCTTGAAGGAATGGATGATAAAAGAGGAATTGACTCCCTCTGGGAATCGGAACCTGACGCAAAGGAGAAAGAAGGGACACATGTTCACGGGGAGCAGCAAGAGCTGAGGTAAAAAGCCAGGAACATTTCTGGACCAACAAGGCTCCCTAAGGCCTGTGCTTTTTACACAGGCCCCACACACTAGGAGCTGAGCAATGGGACGCATGGAGGAGAAACAATGGATGAAGGGAGACATGCAATGCGTGGTAGGATTTCACCGTCCTGGACTGCTGGTAGAACCTGCTCTGAAACGGCGCCCATTGTCCCGACTAGGGTCAGGGCGCCCTCCCCCTCGCTCCTCAGGCTATTTGCAGTCAGGCGATTAGTGAGCTGCTGGCTCCAGGGCAATGCACCTCCCCCATGGCCAGCACCTAGTACCCCCAACTCAGAAAGACTCAGGAGGGGCGGGCGAGGAACTACAGGTCCCGTCATGCATCGCTCTCACTCTCCCCGGGCCGAGAAAGGGGGCACAGCATGGCCGAGCCCGTGACCTCGCTGGATCTCGGCGATTGCAAAAGGGGCGCAGAAAAGCACAAAGGGCTCTGGGCCAGGAACCTGCTCCCGGGAGCCGTTTCAGGTCCTAGCTAATGTTTAACTTTCAAGTGGGCGAGCCCTGGCGCACCTTCGTTCAGGTGGCCGGCGCACGCTGCAGCCGAGGGGTTCCCGGGAGGCGAGGCCTGAGTCCCTCGGCGCGCCGGGCCTCGTGCGCCCCGCCCGGGCCCCCGGCTGCGGCTCTCGCGCTCTGCTCCGCCCCTCTCAGCCGCACAGTGCAGCCGGATCGAGTTGGCGTTGCAGTGGGGCTCCCTCCCGGACCAGGGCCGCACCCTCCGGAGCGTGCAGCCGCTGTACCGCCTTCAGGGCTGCAGCCGCGCAGGGAAGACAAATCCCCGCCATCCTCCGACCGCGGTACCCCCGAGGCCCATGAGCCTGCAGCCGAGGGCTCCACGGCCTCCTCACCTTGAGCACGCCCTCGTCCTGTTTGGGGCTGATGTCCACTCCTTCGAGAGGCAGGGGCGCCGATTGCGCCCCGTTCTCCGCCGCCTTCATCTCCTCGGCGGTCATGGCCGCTGGGCGCACCGTTGGCTGCGGGAGTGGGGCGAGCGCGAGCCCGGCACTCTGGCCGCCGACCTGGGTGAGCGACGGGGTGGCGTGCGGCGGAAGGCGGCGCTGCCCACCTCGAACCTCGCTCCAGGCTCGCGCACCCGGCTATCCGCGCGCTCGCCGGCGGCGGCGGAGTGGGACGACGCCGAGGGGCGGGCCCGGTGCGGCCCGGCCGGCGATTGGTCCCATCCGCTTCGGGGGCGGGGCAGGGAGGAGCGGCGCGAGCGGGCTGCAAAGGGGCGGGAGCCGAGAACTTTCTAGAGAAGCGGTTAAACGGGTTGGGGCTCTTGGACTGAGGGTACTGGGGTGGTTTAGTCTTTTTGTTTGTTTCGTTTTGTCTTACGATTTGCTTTTCTGGTTGATGGTCTTAGGGGTGCCCTCCTCTCCTATACCGGGACCTCTGGGATTTCGAAGATCACAGTCTTCCCTATGTCATCCCTCCCCACCCCCAACCCACCCCTCCGCCCGAGTCTAAGCGATTTTTCCAGATCCTTCTCTATCTATCCTCGGGACTTCCAAGTCCGGGCCTGCCTGGTGGCCCGCCCTGTTCACCCAGGCCCACAGTGTAATAGCTGGAGACAGGCAGTCAGATGTGAAGTGGCAAAGGTCGGCCTCCCGTGATTGTGCCACAGATGCCCGTGGTCCCAGGTGTGGGCACCTGAGTAGTGTGGGAAAGAGAGGTCGAGGGAGTGAAAGCGTGGGCCCAGGAAGGAACAGTTTCAGCCCAGGTGCACAAATTGGACACAACTTTGCCCTCCCTGTAGCCTGGCGGGCCCACCGTATGAGCTGCTTTCTAAAATGCCAGGAGCAGATTTCTAAGAGTCAAAGACTTGTAAGTGGGGTACGTGTGTTAAAATACTTTCTCTCCCACCATACTAATCAGCCTTTTTTGGTTAGTACTGGGACACAAAATGGTCAGCTCACGCGGGGGGGGGGGGGGGGGGGGGGAGGGGGGAAAGTCCCCTTTCCCCCTTTACTAAAGGTGAATGAGAATGAAGCTTTTCTTCTCAACCTGCTGCTCCTAAGAGATGCCTGTGGAGTTCTGAGTCTATGTGGCTAAAATCATAAAGTTCTAATTACTGAAACAGTGATGGCTTGATCTGCTGGCTTGATGGAAGATCCGTTTGGAGAGGTCCTGACCCTGCCCAGCCAGATAGTAGTACCACAGTTATACAGCCTGGTGAGTGCTATCAGATCTACCTATTTCTGGCTTCGTGAATTTTCATTCCAGGGTAATGAACTTTTTGTCTCTATGTGCCCAGCATGGTGCTATTTGTTGTACTAAGCAAGTGATGGCATTTAAGTAGGTAATAGACTTTTTTACTTGGTGCCTGCGAGATGGCTCAGTGGGTGTTGGTGCTTTTGAAAGTCCTTAGACCTGGGTTTGATCCTTAACACCCACAGTGTTGAGAAAACTCCTCCAAAGTTGTCTGACATCCACATTTGTGCCCTATTATCCCTCCCAAAGGAGTGAAATAATCATCATCATCATCATCACCATCATCATCATCATCATCACCACCACCACCACCACCACCACCACCACCACCACCTCCACCACCACCACCACCACCACCACCACCACCACCACCACCACCACCACCACTGGGCAGTGGTGGCATATGCCTTTAATCCCAGGACTTTCTGAGTTGGAGGCCAGCCTGGTCTACAGAGTGAGTTCCAGGACAGCCAGGGCTACACAGAGAAACCCAGGCTTGAAAAACCAAACAAGACAACAACAACAACAAAACCCAAAAATTTATAACGGTTTAAGGATGTTAGATATTTTATTATAGTCCCTCCTGATGGAACCCAACAAACGGGATGTAGAAGTAACCCATTCTTTCCAGCAATTTATAGTCTTGTGAGTTTAACCACGATCTGACTTCTCAGGTGGCTAGAGACACTGCCAGAGAATGTGCAGGGGGCGGGGGGTGGCTACTTGGGTAGTGAATGAAGGCGCTTGTATACCACTGGCCTACACATGGTACTTATCTCTCTGGTGCTCGCATATGTACCTGCTGATTGTGGAGAGACTCTGGTAGGCCTTTGGGTGTTCTCTGGCACAGCAATTTGTGATGGAGAAGGTATGTATATTAGCAGTGAGTTTGTGTCTCTTACCTGAGAACACCCCCATCTCAAGACAGGGTTTTTCTATGTAGCCCTGGCTGTCCTGGAGCTCACTATGTAGACCAGTCTGGCCTCGAACTCACAAAGACCCACTTGCCTCTGCCTCCCTAGGGCTGGGATTAAAGGTATGTGCCTGGCTCTCAGTCCATCCACCTTTTGAGACAAGGTTTGACACCAAACCCAGCACTTGCTGATTGGCCACTTGGAGAGCTCTGGGAGCCTCCTGTTTCTTCTCAAACAGGAAGGTTAAACAACAGGTTTCTTGTTTTCCTTCCCCAACCCTGTTTTCTCTATAGGATTTTGTCTGTTGTAGATATCTTACTTAGAGAATGATGCTTTTTAAATGTCTTACATTAAAATTGTAATTTTATGTTTTTGAGGAATGGCAGCATGGAAGAGAGAGGAACAATTGAAAACAAAAGGATCTTCAGAGAAGAAACAGAAATGGAAACTAGAACGTATGGGACAGATTTTCCCAGAATGCAAACAAAGATACTGCTAAAGATGATGAAAACAAAGAAACAAACGAAACTAATGAAGTGAAATGCAGCAGGAGTCGGATGGGAGGACCGCCTGTGCTGCCCTGGTGCTGCAACACTGAGCGGGGTTCTGTGTACTTTCCAGGTTGGAAGTCTTGCTTACCTTCAGGTTTTTCAGTCAGCATGCGAAGTAATGGGTTTCATTGTGGCCTTTCATGTACAGATGTCACTCTCATTTGTTCTTGCCCCTCTGTTCTCTCCTACTCCTCTCCCCATTTCATTTGTCCTCTCCCTTTTCCCAAGTGGTTTCTCTTTCTGCTTTCATCTCCTATACACACATTTAATACATTTAGATTCCACATGTGAGGAAACGGATTTGTTCAAGTCTGGCTTATTTTGCTTAGCATGATCTTCGGTTCTATCCTCCTTTCTGCATGGCTGAGTAGCATTTCACTGTGCATTTATACCACATTTTAAAACTTGCCTGTTGTTGCTGGACTCCTCGACCTTTCCACGGTTAGCGGCTGTGGAGCGTGCAGCAGTGGAAGCCCCGCGGCGGCCACTTCATTAGACTTAGCATAGGTCTTTTTGTTTGCTGTTGCTTTACATGTCTCCAAAGATCTCTGTTACTGCTGATCCATAGCGTGCATTTTACTAGTTGGAGAGATGTTTCAGCCCTTAGTTAGGCTCAACTAAAATGTCAAAATGCATTTTACGTGCTTGTTCATAGCTAGACTTCCCTTGTAACCCTGATTACCGTTTTTATGTTTTGGAAGTGAGGTCTCACCATGTATTCCACAGTGGCCTCAGTCCTTGTGCCTTCTGCTTTCCAGATGCTTGGATTAAAGGCCTGTGCTACCAAGGCTGGTTTTTTTTTCTTTTTTCTCATTTCTAACTGGACAGTTCAGTGGCTTTAAATATAATGTAATGTTGTGCTACCACACAATGTTGTTTTTTTGTTAGTCTCCTATAGCCTAGGCTGGCCTTGACTAGTGTGTGGCCAAGGGTGACCTTGAACTTCTGATTCCCCTCCTCCTACCTCCAGCTTCTGGGATTATGCACTATCATAGTTGGCTTCCTGTTTTGTCATAGGGTCTTGTTGATCTCAAACTCATAATTCCCCTCCCTTCACCTGCTAATGCTGGTATTCTATGCACCCATTACCACAGTTCTTGCTCTAAGCAACAAGTTTGTGGTAGTTTGCTGTACCTGTTGTCTGTCCAGTATTCAGTGTTCCGCAAAGGATGTGGAAGGAGTTCTTGCGACTCTCAGTCCATGTTGATTTGTTGTACCATGTTGTTTGTAGTGGAAGGGAGCCGGGGGTGTTGCAAGTGCTGGGACAGCAGAAGAAAGCCACCCAGGATGTACCTGAGCATCTGTGCACATCTGTGGAGGAGGTGTAGATGAATCCAGTCCTGTAAGAGTTGAAGATGTGAGAATCCTGAGGTGGAGGCTGCTGGATTCTGGGAGCCAAGAAACTGGCCTCTGAGACACTTAGGTTATATCTGTGGCTGGATGGGAGGAGAGGAACACTGAGGAAGATCACCCCCCCCCCCCCCACACACACACACACCCTTCAGCTCCTTCTCCTCAGTTGTGGCAGGCAAGCAAATGGTCCCACCTAATTCCATGAGCCATGCTGATTCTGTCAGCGAGGGAGTGGGAATCTTCTTTCTCCTTGGACCCTCTGGCTCATTTGATTTTTCATTGTGTTCACTTCCCACCCCTAGGACTTGCTCACTGATACTACTGGAAGATGACTCGATGATGTGGGTGTGTTACTTAGTCTTATCAACATTTTACCTAATGCTGTATCCTGAAAAGACAGGGACCTAGTGTTGGAGTGAGATTGGAGTCAGGACTGTGGCACAAGATTCCAGAATACACTGCTGTGCAGAACCTGGGGCAGTATGCAGTTGTCCTCTCTATCACCCTGTCCTGGTGGCACACTACCCCATAGTGGGATTATGGGCTTCATGGTTCCCCGTGTCCCTTTGCTTCAGAATCTCTAACTGCAGAATCTCTAGCTTCAGGCCTGGGACTCGAGGATGCCTCCAGACCAGTGGTGACTTTCCTGTTTTCTTTCCTTCTGTCTTCCTTCGAGAAGGTCAAAATCAAGAGTCTTTGAGGACTACTCCCCCGATTGCTCCTCCTGACTAAGAGTTCTTTTCTTGGCTGCGTATATCTGGTGATGAGTGACTTGACATCACATTTCAGGTTATCGCGGGGCCCTGGTCTCACGTGTTCTTCAGTTGTCACAGAGTTATGGGCGGGGCGCATGTCTTGCTTTTGAATAAGATTACCAACTTCTGGGCTCAAATCAGGGATGCCTGTGGCTTGGGACAGTTAGAATCTGCTGCTGTGTGGAGCAGGCTTTCTGTTTACTAGGGAGGGCTTCTGTGTGTAAGTGACCCATCAGCAGGTGCTCCTCTGCTCCTCGAATGTTCTCCCTTCATTTGTCTGTTCACTTAGCAAACATCTCCTGTTTACTGAACTCCCTGTATGAGTGACAAAGCTTTCAAAGATGACTGGCGGTCTCTCTGTTGTGGTTGCCTTGAGCATTTAGTTGTCCTGCAGCTTTCCCTGCCTCCGTGCACTTCCTTTGAGTTTGGTTGCAAACCAAACCCATTAGGCTAACAGAGATGCCTATTGACATATGAAAACAGACACTGGTGGTCAGGTTCTCCCAGCATCCCTCAGTCTTACCTGTTTGAGGTCCTCCTGGCTGGCATATCCCACCCCCTACCCTGAATTCTCCAGCCCGAGTACTGGTCTGGGCTCCCTGCCTCCCAGCTCCTCTGATCCCTGTATAAATCACCAATTTTGGTTACACCTGTCTCTTGACCCCGGCTGCCCCTCTTGGTCTGCTGCTCCTCTCTTGCTTTCCTTCCCCCTTTCATCACATGGCCCCACTCAGTCTGGCCGTGTTCACTCTGGACTCTCCCAGATGTCTCCATCTCCACGTGTTTTCTCCCTTATATCTATAATAAAAACTTCAGCCCCTTCGGAGCATGTTCTCCTTTTATTTCTTTTTTTCATTCAGTTCACAGCTGTGCCTCCAATCCCAAGCTTCTCCTTAATCCTTTGTCTCTGTTAGGTGTTAGGCAAATTTCCAGACAATTAGACAAACCCTAGCAGCTGAGGTATTGCTTCTCCTCGCCAGCAGGGGGCATGTGAGATCACATGACTCGCTGAAGCCAGGAGATCCTAATTGGAATCTGGATTTAGGTCCAGGGCTGAAAACCCAGAAGACTAAAGACTCCCCATCTTACAGAGGTGGTGAGTTTAAATAAAACGTTGCTAGTGGTTAAGGTCGGGGTCTTGATATATAAGCAGAAATCACAGTGAACAGTGGCTGCCTTCCTTGTTAAAGCAGTAGAGGCGGTGACAGTGACAACAGGGCAGAGAGAGGAACAAGGAAATTTAAAGTCTGCTCTTTCCCAACAACTGCTGACACCCTAAACATGGGACGGTGAACTGACAAAACTGGGTGGCCAACCACTCAGCCCAACTTGTCTCCAACAGTTGTTCCAATAACTAGGCTACAAGCCGAGGGAGAGCCCAAACATTTCTAAATGGCTCTCGGATCTCTCTGCAGCTCCTGTTCTTTAGTCCAGAAGTAGACAGTGTGCAGGCTGATAGGTAGAGATGAAGAGCATGAGCAATACTCGAGTCTAGAAGAGCAGAAAGATGCTCTCTGTTTTCACCTAATTTTTGAGTTAGTTGCTTAGTGTGATAGGTTTCCTCTTTCAAATTTGTCTTAAAAATATATTCTGTGTTTTGTTTTCAAAAGAGCAAAACCAAAAAAAAATTCAGTCTTTCTCTGCCATTGATTATCCCTGTTTGTCGTCTCCAAATCTTTTTGGAAAGCTTAAATTCTAGAAAACTGACTTGGGTTTGTAGCTCTTAGGAAGTTGAGATTCATCTGTGGCAATCACAGCCTATACCTTAACAGTCACATGACCACAGTATGCTTTTGTTGTATGAAGGCCTGTATAAGAACAGAAGGAAATCTCCTGTAGTCTGTGGTCAGTTCGTTTAGATGGCTTTGTTTCTTTGAACCTGGGGGCAGTGAGGCAGACAGCAGCTGTTGGCTCTGTCAGCATCGTCCGCTAAGAGCAGTGAATGCGAATGTCTAAACTGGAAAGGAAGGCCACCTGTGTGAGGGCCACCTGTGTGAGGGAGGTGCGAATCCACCCACGTATGGAGGGGCATACCTAGTTCCTGTGGGAAGAAAATGTCTTCTTCATTCTCTGTGTCGCAATAATCAGACCCAGCATCTCGTCTGGGATGATGACGTGTATGATGTGACGTCTTCACACATCAGTTTCCCACAGAGTACTCCACATGTTTCTATGTCACGGGTAGTATTAGTATTGGTGGACTGGGGAAACTCGGTGTAGATCGAGGCACCATACATAAGAGTGTGACCCGCTTTTGTCGCTCAGCGCTCAAGGTCTCAAAGGCCTATCCACCCCTGCTGACTGAGCTAGCCTTCCAGCTGTGTTACAGTCTGAAGCCTGTAGATAACACACCGGCGAGTTCTGAGTCAGGCCCCAGCAGCCTCTGGGTCTGGTCTCACCTTGCTAAACTCTTGCACAATTTTTAGTCACTATTTTTCCAGCTCCTGGTTCTGGATCATCTTCTCAAAGGTATGGAACTGTTTCTGTTCTAACCGGTGCAGCTTTTGCTGTCTTTCCCCAGCACTTGCAGGATGGCCATGTGCTGCCCATATGCTGGGAGCATTCTGACTCTCTCACCTTCTCTTTTTAGTTTCCTTCATCTTTCATATGTTTATCCAAACCCACCTTGGGCCCCTCTGCCTAGGAAAGCAAGTCCAGTAATTTCTTGACTGTCAGGAACGATGGCTACTTTTGATCTTGCCATCCAGGGACTTGGTGCATAAAGGACTTGCTGGACTTGCTGTAGAGGATAAAGGCATGCTCAATGTTGCTTGAGTAGATGGGTGCCATGTAGATGACTTGCTCCAGAGTGGGTGTACTGACAGGGCGCAGTATTGAATTCCACTGCATTCTCAAGCTGGGGAAGGATCTTCACCCTGTCTTTGGGTGGAAGGGTGATAGTTCCATGGTTAGACATCAGACCCAAGAACCTCTGATTCAGATTTCTGCCTTCAGAATACAGCTACATGGAAGAATCTGTTGTTTTGAGCTCCATCTTGTTTGAAGATGGGAATCTCCTGACACACAGAAGAGGTAATAGTGTCAGTCACAGCTACAAGGGATTGAGATGCAGTAATATGGTTTTTCTGGGTTGCTGACGCTGAATACCATGTGTGTCCAATTTGGAAACTAGTCACTGGTCACTTGGGATTATCCAATTTATTTATGGACAATTCCATGGAAGTTCCAAAGTTCTAATGGGTGCTGATAGATTTGGAGGGAGAACAATGTCATAAAGCAGGCAGTAGCTAATAGGAAGGCCAGATATCTAGCCAAAAGATGGGATTGGCAGGAGAACTATGGCAACCCTGACTGGTGGAGGGTAGGCAGGTGAAAGCCTGCAGGGCAGGCATGACAGTGCTTCTTTTCTCTGGCTCCTAGCTTAGGGAGATCATCTCAGTGTTTCTTATAAGTGTTTATTAACAAAGTTACCTATAATTTTCAGGTGATATTTTCATACGGGTCCCCAAATAGGGAAGATCATAAGGAGCAGGACGGCCATGGGAGCCCAGTGCCAAGTGTGGACTGAGGTGAGGTGCTAAGGCAAGTCCTTCCTGCGATGCTCTAAGGAGAGCAAGGAAGAGGTCCTTGAACTGAGTCTTGGAAGGTGATAGGTATTTCCCAGTGCACAAGGCTAGGGGGGGCATCCCAGGCAGGTGAGAGCGTGGCATCACATATGCTTGGCCATTTAAAGAAGCAGGAAGTTTATCCTGCCCCAAAGTTCTTCACTCTCCTCTCTCCTTTGAAGCAGATTCTCTTTATTTCCAGTATCAAAGACTTTTACTCTTTGAAGTCTGAAACTTAGGATTCTACAGGCTTCCTTCCACTTTCTGATTGGATTTGAGGCCCATTCCACAGAAGGGAATCCACATTTAATACTACAAACCTGGTCAGGAACTCAGGCTAAGGAGATCGTAGACATGAGTGGAGGAAGTTACTTCTGCTGTTTGAATGTGATGTGCCCACCAAATGCTGTCCATGTGTTGCGGTCTTGCCCATGGCCCCATGCTGTCGTCTGCTCTGCTCCGAGAACCTTCTCCTTGCTCTGAGCAGCACTTAATGCAGAGGCTCTCACATAACTGCTCAAGACTCAGAAATGAGTTGGGGTGCTCCATCCTAAATGGAACATGTCTGTTACCCTCACCAGGCTGATGGACGTGGGGGCAGAGGGTTAGAGTGATGTGGGCCACTGTTGTCTTCTGGGCATTGCGTGGCTGTCGCCCTTTCTGACTTCCAGCAGTTCTGATTACCTACACAAAATCAGAGTAAGATTTGGTTCACCAACATTCTGTCACAGAGCAGGGAGCGTCTTGTGAGGCCCTGTCACTCCCTGAGGACTTGTAGGCAGTTAAAGGTTGCTAGGAGAGAGGTCTCAAAGGCACAGTCTTTCCCTGAGGTGGGATCTGGGGAGAGTTAGAAGTACTTTGTTTAGTGTCGTAGCTACTGGTGAGTCGTCCTGCTCCTTCAATAGACTCACCAAGGGAAAAAGTGGGAGAGGATCAGCAGTGGGAGGGGCCAAGAGGGGGCCGTGGGGATGAATGGGGTCAGAGTGTATCATATGCATGAATGAAATGGCAAAGTGAAACCCACTGCTTTGCTATGAGCATATTAATAATACGTTAATAAAAAGAAACTAAACAACCAAGCAAACAGCTTGGCATATTACAGGAGTACCTGTAGGGCTTAGTCTTCTCAACATTGGAGGAATCTATTAAAATAGGATATGTTACTGGGGATGTAGCTCAGTGAGAGAATGTTTATCTAACATGTACAAACCTCTGAGGACAGCCTCAGAACTGTAAATAATTGCTTTGGCAGATCTAGTTTCATCTAGACTGTGAAATGTACAGCAAAGTCCTTGGAAGAACATGAACGTTGTCTGCTATACCATCTGGATATATAACTTTTTTGATGTCTCTCTTTATTTGCACTTACATATGTATATATGTATGCATTCACACAAGGATAAATAAATGTGTTATATATATATGTGTGTGTATGTGTGTGTGTGTGTGTGTATATATATATATATACACACACACACATATATACACACACACACACACACTGGCTCTATGACTATTTATGTACACAAAAATCCACATGCAGTTAAGTTGTATAAAATTATATACATGTATTATAATTTTTTCTTAATTTTCAAATGTATGGAGTGTTTTTGTTTTTGTTTTTTTGGTTTTTCGAGACAAAGTTTTTCTGTGTAGCCCTGGCTATCCTGGAACTCACTCTGTAGACCATTCTGGCCTCGAACTCAGAAATTCACCTGCCTCTGCCTCCCAAGTGCTAAATTAAAGGCGTGTGCCACCACTGCCCAGCTGTATATTTTATTTTTACTTAAAAAAATTTGACTGTTTTGCCTGCAAGAGTGTGTCTCTGTATCATGTGTGTGCAGTGCCTGCAGGAGCCAGAAGAGGGCGATGGAGACCCTTGAGCCAAAGTTATGAATGGTTGTAAGCCACCTTGTGAGCACAGAGAATTGACTTCAGTCCTCTACAAGAGCAGATAGTGTGCTGTTAAACATGCCATCATCTCTGTAGCCTTGTATGTGTTCTTTATTAACACACAATTAGGAGGTTAATTTAAAATAAGCAAGTTAATTGACCAACTCAGTATTTTCCAAAATAAAAAAAACAAGAATTATATCACAAGTCTGAAACCCAAAGGAAAAATGGTAGCATAGCCACCTCTGGTGGATACCACTCCAGACTTGGAACAAATGCTGAGCCTGGGCTCAGGGGCGGTGTTCTCTGAATAAAGGCTCTGTTGAGCCCCAAACACTGAACAGAGTCTTGCAACAGCAGTAGAGCCAGGAGCAGACTTTCCTTCTGCTTTCTGGAAACGCTGTTGCCTGGCTTCATGTGGCCGCTCCTTAGCCTTTAGTATTTTGTGTATGGTAACTTAAACAAAATGTCCTCAGTAGTGTTGGCATTTGAATGCTTGGTTCCTAGCTGGTAGCACTGCCAGGACAGGTTCAGGAGGTATGGCCTTATTGAGGGAAGTGCGTCACTGGGGGAAGGCTTTAAGAGCTGAAGGTAGGATGCTCCATCCAAGTGTACTTTGTGCTTGTGATTGAAGATGTGAGCCTTCAGCTCCCTGCTCTTGCCAGCACACCCTGGCTCAGCCATCGTGAACTCGCCCTTGAGAACTGTCAGACCCACCCTTCCGAGAGTCGCCATGCCAGGGTGCTGCTTATAGCAGTAGGAGGTAACCAGGACACATCAGTAATGCGCTTGTAAACTTTATTTCCATTTTGGTGATGGTATTCTCTTATTTTTTGTGATCCTGCTTTATTGGAAGCTTGGAGGGGTATTTAAAAAATTCGAATAGAATTGTAAATGTGAATTCCTGGGGTCTTAATTATGGAGCCCTGTTAGCATCCCTTCTAGGCAGCAGCCAGGTAGGCCTGGCTTCCTATAAAAGGGACTATTTGGTCCCACCTCTCCCTCTTACTCTTTTACTCTCTTGCTTTCTCTGTCTGTCTCTCCTCTCCCCCTCCCCCCTCTTCCCCTTTCTCCATGTGTTCCTGGCCAGCCTCTTCTCTTCCTCTTTCTCTCTGTCCTTCTGTGCCTCTATTCCCTTCTCAATTCCCCTTTTCTGTCCCTAAATACACTCTATTCTATACTATACCCATTGTGTGGCTGGTACCTCGGGAAAGGAGACCTCAGCTTGGGCCCACTGAGGTGCCCTTCTCATCTCACCATACCTGTTCTATCAAACATATTCTGGCTCTCTTTTTATAAAACACAACAACTGTGGTTTTATATTAAAAGCTTTTAAACTTGTTCGTAAGCTGCTGATGCCTTTCCTTTTTTTTAATTTTTATTTTTTAACACATTAATTTGTGTTCATGTGAGTATATATGCATGAGCTCACATGCCAAAGCCCCCATGGAGGCCAGAGAATAATGCACAGGAGACAGTTCTCTTCTTCTATCACGTGGGTTCTGGGGATTGAACTCAAGTCGACAGGCTTGGAAGCGAGTTCCTTTGCCTGCTGAGCCAGCTTGTTTTGAGGCAGGGTCCTATGTAGCCCAGGGTGGACCTTACCTTGCTAAGTAGCCAAGGATGTCTACATTTCTGATTCTCCTGCCTCCAACTTCCAAGTGCTGGAGTAGAAGATGAACTAACACACCTAGGTTATGTGGTGCTGGAGACTGGAGGCAGGGTCCTGTGCATGCTATGCCGACAGTCTACCAACCAACCTCACCTCCAGCCTCGTCTACTCTTTAAAACTCTACATAATGTAGCATCAGAATTCTTTCATGTTATTAAATATCATTTTACAAATTGTTCTTATCAGCTATACAGTGTCTTCTATATCTAAACCATAATTAAGCATTCATGTAATGTTAAAGGCATTTTGAACTTTTTATATACAGATTTCACAGTAAGCACTGGTACATGTAAATGCTATGTACACTTCTGGTTAAAATAAATATTTTATAAATATATATTTTTTGAGACAGGGTTTCTCTGTTTAGCCCTGGCTGTCCTGGAGCTCACTCTGTAGACCAGGCTGGCCTCGAACTCAGTTAAAATAAATATTTTTAAAAGTTGTTTTTTCCAAGTATTTAGTTTTTTTTTTACTATTTTAAAATTTTAGTATATGTTTTTCTTTTTCCTCTTTTTATTTTTTTAAAGACTTATTTTTAATTTTTTTTTTAGGCTTATTTTATGTCTGAGTACACTGTAGCTGTGTAGATGGTTCTGGGCCTTCATGTGGTTGTTGGGAGTTGATTTTAGGACCTCTGCTTTGATTTTAGGACTTCTGCTCCCTCTGGTCAACCCTGGTCTTTCCGGTTGGCCTTGCTCATTCAGTCCCTACTCCTTCTGGACAAAGATTTGTTATTTTAAGTACATTGTAGCTGTTTTCAAACACACCAGAAAAGGGTGTCAGATCTCATTATGGGTGGGTGGTTGTGAGCCACCATGTGGTTGCTGGGATTTGAACTCAGGACCTTCGGAAAAGCAGTCAGTGCTCTTACCCGCCGAGCCATCTCTCCAGCCCGGAGGTAAGTTCTTTTACTGCAGAGCTGTCTTTCATACTCTGTCTGCAATGACTAAAGCTGGGTGGTGAGGGAGAAAAGGAATCACAGATGGCTGGAGGTATAAAGTTAGGTACGGTTCTACCTCCCAGCCCCATGCTCCCAGAAATAAGACTCAGACTCAAAATAGATTTACAAATACCTTGGCTGTATGGCTAGGCTCATCTCTGACTAGATCATAACTAAAGTAACTCGTTCATTTTAACCTACATTCTGCCACATGGCTGCCTACCTGTGCTCAGGCACTATGTGTCAGTCTCCTCGCATCTTCCCAGGTGAATCTTTGTGGAGTGGTGGGCTGTGATAGCAGCCTGGTTTCTGGTTGAGCTAGGTTGGAAACTCTGGTGACCCTGCAGGGGATATAGTGCTTCAAGGAATGGTAGGTGTTTTGCCACACTTCTGGACACCAGGCTCCTGACTTGAGGCTGCAGCTCTCCATATTCTGTGGCCATCAGCCACGTAAGGGCAACGCCCCAAGCTCCTGTATAGGTCATAGATCGATTGCCTCAAGACATCTCCATTTTAGCGAGATACCTAAAGGCCTAGAGGCTTAGCCAATAAACTCCCCTTCCCAGACACTCTTCCCTGCAAAAGGTATTTAACCTCCGGCCCACCCTGAGAAAGTGGGGCACCTCAGACTGTGCTCCCCCACCCCTAGAGCTGTGTCCAGCGACTTCGCATAGCACGACACCTGCGCTGCACCAGCATTAACCCTACAAATCTTCCTACTTCTGGCTCTCTCCAGGAATTCTTTCTGCCTCCTAGATGTCACACCTCCCATTTCCCGCTTAAGCCATTGGCCATAAGCTTTTTAATTGGCAGGTGATACATCCATACAAAACACAAGATAAATCTTTCTATATAGAGATTTGAGTATCACCTGGTATAGTGGCTCTTCCTGGTTGTCAACTTGACTATATCTGGAATGAACTACAATCCAGAACTGGAAGGCTCACCAATGATCCTAATCTGGAGGCTGAGAGATACAAGTTTCTGACCTGGATCTTGGCATGGGAATCTTGAGACACAGTGGCTATGAATCCCAGAAGATTAAGACAGGAGATCTCTGAGTTCTAAGGCATCTGGGATTAAAGGCGTGGCGGCACACACCTTTAATCTAGGCCACACCTTCTGCTGGAGGCCTACATAAGGACATTTAGGAAGATATACTCTTCTCTTCTTCACCTGCTTGCCTTGTGGAACTGAGCAACTGCTAGATCCTTGGACTTTTTTTTTTTTTTTTTTTTTTGGTTTTTCGAGACAGGGTTTCTCTGTGTAGCCCTGGCTGTCCTAGAACTCACTCAGTAGACCAGGCTGGCTTCGAACTCAGAAATCCGCCTGCCTCTGTCTC
>JADRCD010204702.1:0-20030 GCA_019843815.1 Montemys delectorum | reverse complement strand
ACAGTAGGAGAAATAGATATCATTTTTGGATTTAATAAAATCTTCTATGTAAGGGAGTTTAAATCATTTAAGTTTTTTCCATAAGTAATATTTGACCTGTTATTTCTATTTCTTCTTCCCTTTTTCCACAAACTGCTTTTAAAACCCCAATTTGAATACATATTTTAACCTGTCCCCAATGTGCTCACTGTATTACAGGACTGAGCAGGACTTCATTTCTTACCCTGCTCTCATGCTTTTTGTGGACTTCCCAGAACTTCAGTGTTTTGCCTCCTATCAGTTTAACGCTAAATGCTCCTTTGAAAAAGAAAGTAGCTTTAAATCAACTTGTAGACCGGTTGGGTTGGAGTAGAGTTCAGTAATGGAGCACTTGCCTTGAGTGCATGGGGCCTTGGGTTGACGGCTCACAGTATTCCCCCACCAGACTCCGAGCACACAAAACCAGAAACAGCGTGAGCATGTTAAATAGGGCACGGGCCTTGTCTTTCAGGGAGGGTTTTGCCTTTTGTATTATGCTGATTAGTACACAGAATTTCCTGTTATTGCTTCAGTTCTCCCCAACCTGCCCCACTTCCCTAAGTCAGCAGAAATTAATCTCTCTCTCTCTCTCTCTCTCTCTCTCTCTCTCTCTCTCTCTCTCTTTGGTTTTTCGAGACAAGGTTTCTCTGTATAGCCCTGGCTGTTCTGGAACTCTGTAGACCAGGCTGGCCTCGAACTCAGAAATCTGCCTGCCTCTGCCTCTGTCTCCAAAGTGCAGGGATTAAAGGTGTGTGCCACCATTGCCCGGCAGGAATTCATCTCTTGATGGTAGTAACGTTTTATATATACATATAGCATGTTTTATCAAGTCATGCATAGTTTAATCTTTTTTATTAACTTTTTTTTTTCTGAGAACTAATTGGAGACCACAGTCATTGTGTACATTCCTGAACTTTTAGATGGCTCCAAGATTTGTGCTGTCACTCATAAAAAGAAAGTGTATATAGTTCCTTTGATATGGGACATTGGAGTTAACTTGGTTTTCTAGGTAGTTAATTGTATGAATTTTAAATACAATATTTGAAATTACTTTTTTTTTTAGTGCAGAGATAATTTTGTGTTGTTTAGAAATCAGCCCACTTGTATTCTCCAAGGCCGGAACTTTATCTCTTTGCCTTTTGTGTTCTTGTTGTCTGCTGTCCTCCCGAGTTGAGTCTCTTCCGGTTTAACAGCTGCTGTGAAGTTCATCCCTGCACTGCAAGTCCCCTACAAGTTTCTGTCTTAGTTTTTGTTTGTTTTAATTTCTAGCTGTACATTATTTTTCCCCTCTCAGGAGTTTGCTTCCGTCTTGAGGAGGCTGTCTCTTTTTATAGAAAACGTCTCGAGAACATTGGGAGAGCACATTCAAAAAAATGTATTTTGTTGAAAAATACTTGCTTTTAGAGAAAGGGTAATTGTGTGGAGGAGGTCAGAGGAAAGGTTGTGGGAGTCAGTTCTCTCCCTCCATCCTGTGGGTCTGTGGAATAATGATTTCCCTCTTCTCGTGGTTGGTTGTATGGACTGAGTAAACGACACATGTAAAGAAGGACAGTGACAACAAAAATTCTCTAACATATAGTGACGCTGTGCTTGTATATGATGACACGTACCGGTAATATGATTTCAAAAGTTAATATGTGAAGATAGCAGGTACTATAAACACCAAAATGTTGTTAAAAAACACATATACCTCCTAAGTACGTGTGCAGCTCGTAGTTGCCAGAGTCCCTGCAGGCACAGTGTTGCGTTTAGTCTGGCTTGGCTCTTCTTTCCCACTTGAACTTCAGGTCCGGTCTCTTCATCATTGGCAGTTTTTCTTAGCCACTTGCTTTTGTATTTATCATTTAAACTCTGCCTGAAAACTTCAAAACTGTTTTTCTAAAGTTGAGACATAAAAAATACAAAAGAAGTCTCCCCTAGTTTAAGTAGTAGTAAATGATTTATTATTAATTAAAATAATTTGTTATTTACTTAATATTTAAGGACCTTTTGATTAAAACGTTAACTTATTTTTGTTGATTTCTGGAAAAAAACACATGCGTTTGTTATTAATATAATGGTTCTTTGCTTTGTTTTTTAAAAATGAATGCTTGGAGGTAA
Organism: Montemys delectorum; assembly: GCA_019843815.1. Classification (NCBI taxonomy): domain Eukaryota; kingdom Metazoa; phylum Chordata; class Mammalia; order Rodentia; family Muridae; genus Montemys; species Montemys delectorum. The sequence continues at coordinate 17,912 of JADRCD010204702.1, read as the reverse complement.
AATTCACTTGGTGTTTATTGTGATAAAATTGTGAAATGATATTTGCACAACTGGTTTTCCAAAGAACAGCTATGTCATAGATACCATAGTTGGCATTGTGCATAATGCGTGTTTAGTAAGAGAAAGCTTGTAAGACAGGGGTTTCTAACTTAATGCTTCTCAAATGTAAGCATGATTTAGTCTTATCCAGAGCTTCTCAAATCAGATGGCTGATTCCAAGTCAGTAGGTCTAGCGTGGGGGTCAAGAACTTGCACTTTTAACAAAATATTGCTGATGCTCTGGTCTCAAGACCATGGTTTTAGAATCATTGCTGTAGGTCACAAAGGATAGTAAGGACAGTGAATTCTGGGGTATGCAGGGAAGGAGAGCTGCACACCCCTTGCTTGGGGTGAGTGTATGGACATCTTCCTGGGAAAGGCAGAGCTTTAAGCTGGATTTCATGATCTGTGGATGGCGCAGGGGAATAAAGGAGACCTGGCAGAGTCAACCACCAGAGCGAGCTGCGTGGTATGGAGCGGTGGCCACAAAAGACTTGATGGAGGAACAGTAAGACCCTAGAAAAGACAGCATGCTTTCAACTGGACGTCAGGAGGAGATATAAGACAGGACAGACTGGTAGTCATTGGACTTGTGAACGGCACATGTATTCTTGGAAGTTGGGTATTGTGGGGTCGTATGGTAGTTATATATATATATATTTGAGGAACCTCCTGACTGGTTTCCATGCAGAGCTATCATACTTCTCTTCTGTGAGGGTCATTTGAATAAAGCAGTTTGCTATGTGTGTGTGTGGGGAGCCATGAAGACAGAGCTTATAGCTTTGGTTGGGGGCATTTGCCAGGAGGGCCACAGATGCTTGGCTTACGGTTGTGGAGTTCAGGACCCAGGTGACCTCAAAGTGCCAAAGCACAGTGGTTGACCAACTGATTGTCCCACTAATTTGGTCACTGAACCGACTTCTGGAGTTGCTGTTTGGGGAGTCAGTAGAGAACCTGACCATGTAGCCTAGAGCAGAGGGGAGTTCAAAGGATGTAATGCCTGAGAGAAGAGAAGGAGAAAGGAGAAATGAAGAAAATAAAGACAAAATGTGGAAGCAAGAGTCAGAGCAAACTGACATTAGATCTCATTAATAAGAGAATTTGAGGCAGGAAATTGTTCTGTGATCTAAGCCATACAGCAGAGAACAGTGGACACTGTGGGGTGGCTAACATGCTCCACTTGACCCGCGGGAGTGTTGCTGGGGAGAAGTGTGTAGGCACAGTCCTTAGGAAGTGCAGGCAGTAGTCACCCAGTCGTTGTACAGGAAGGGGCAGTGTCTGGCTCCGGCAGTGATTAAGGCATTTCTATCATGGGCTCATTTTTATTCCGAGTGGGGAGAACCTTTGGTGCTGACTGATAGGGACAGGAAGCTGTGACAGGAGAGATAAGGCCTCCCCCCAGCTGTCTTGCTTATTCCAGTGAAGGACTTCTGTTTTGTATTTCCTCAAGGCCAAATCTTTGGGAGCTATCTTTGGCTCTGTTTGTTTGTTTTGTTCTCTGATCATTGGATCCATCACAAAAACCTGTTGGTGCCATACTCCTTTGAAAACACAACTTGGGATCCAAGGCTTCTAGTGTTATCCACCAGCTACTGGACTTTTCTGTCCAGAATGATTGGCAGTAGACCTCCAGCCAGTCCTTCTCCTCCTTCCTTTGATGCCAAGTGTATTCTCAATGGTGTCCGCAGTGATCCTAATAAGCTTACATTGGGTCATGCAGTTGATATAGTTACACAAAATCTACCAGGCATTCCTTTTCCCTCAGTAAACGTACTTTTGCCCACTGAGCCATTGTACAGGACCCCAGTGCCGACTTCGTTACCAGTGATCACTAAAGCCTTGCCTAGGTCATTCCCCCCACACGACTCCCAGCACACTCTGCCCCTGTTCCTCAGACCTCCAGGTTGCTTCTGCACCAGCCATCCCCAGAATGCAAATGTCTACAGGGTTTCTCACCCCTGTAGAGTCTTTATGATCTGTTAGAGAAGGCTTCCCAGGGACAGTTTTTGTAAATTGTAGCTCTACAGGACAAGGCACCTTCAATACTGTGTATTTTGCTTTGAGTGTTCTATCAGTAAAATACTGGTTAGTATAAACTCTGGGAGGGAAAGAATGTTCTGCTTGTTTTGTTCGTTACTTTACTTTTAGTGGCTAGAACATGTCTTAGAACTTAATTGGTGGGAGTGGTAGCTAAGGAGACTGGTCTTAGGGTATCCTAAGAGATACTGCTTGTTAGGCAAGTTCTTTACACAATGGTAACAATAATACCATACCATAAATTGAAAATTTAACTTAAATTATGATTAGACATTTGTATACTCCCAGTTTTATTATCTTTTTAAAAAAATTATGTTTATGTGTATGTCTGTAGGGATATGTGCCCAGAAAGGCAGTTGCCTGTGGGGGATAAGTTGTTGGGCACTCCTGGAGCTTGAGTTACAGGCAGTCATGTTGGCACTGGGAATCTCATGCTGGTCCTTTGCAGAGGGGTACATGCTATCACCAAGCTATCTCTCTAGTCACCCATGTTTATTTTTAAACTAATGGACAAAAAAACTCAACCGGGTTCTATATAGTGCTAATACACAGACATAATATAATGTTTCAATCAGGTTAAACCTTTGTTCCCTTCAATGCTTATTGCTTCTTTGTGATAAGAACTTGCCAAATCCTTCTAGCTCTCTGAAATGTCCAGTATATTTCTCATGTATAGACATACTCAGTGATGCGCTTCCTCACTCCTCCTTAACTGTAACTTAGTACCCATTGATGAGTACAGTGGGAGTCCTGAGTGGTATTGTATTTCAATTTTAACAGTTGCCTTGTGTGGTGTGTACTACACTCCACTGGATAGCTAAGGAAACAGAGTATTGAGCCAAACCCCAAAGCACCAGTAGGGCCCTTGACAAGTTTGGGACTCATAATAATGATGCCACCAACAGAAAGGCTTCACAACGGCTGGTGTCTTTAAGACCATTTAGCCCTGTTGCTGGCTCTCTCTACTGTATCCATCTCTCCTGTCTGTGATCCAGGAGTGGCTATGGGCATTTCTACTCCCTGTTGAAGACCTTGCATGGACTTTACATTTGTTGGATAGTTTGCTAATTAATTGTCTTCATTCCTTAACGAAGGAGTCTTCCAGGTAGAATGTAGCCAATACCAGGAGTCTACTGTGTACTGATTGGCCTTCAGTGACCTTCACCTCTTCTTATCTCAGCTTCCTGTGCCTGTGGCTGGACTTCAGAAGCCTGTGGTTATGTTAGCAAACAGGGAACACTTGAGAGTGCTGGGATAGCCAGGGGAACTTAGGAAAGTTCACAAATTTTTCTTTTAAACCTGGAAATAGTTGTCACTGAACTGATAAAGAGTAAATACTGTGTGGTATAGGTGAACAGTTTTTGAATTTGTATTTGTTGTAGTTTGTAGATAGTGTAGGTATGTTTACTTCTTTTTAAAAGAAGCTAAAGAGAAATTACAGAGTCAGCACTTGTATCAATGTGAATAAATGTTATGATTTATATTATCAGTATGCATTAATTAGATATATGATTAATTTGTATGTTTTTGAGAAAAATAAAGTTAATGTTTGTTTTTAATATATCTAATCCAATTTTAAAAACTATAACTTAAATTTTCTATCTATCTATATACATATATTATATTATAAATTTAAATTATAGGAGTGTACTCAGACCTATCCTACCAGCTTATGTGCATCCATGAGTTTGATTTTAAAGAGTTTGAGTGACTGTAGTCATTTCTTCTACTTAGTAGTGTGTGCCCAGGCTTTTATAGCTATGCAATAAACGTATCGTTCACACGTTGACACAGTGTCATACACTGGCTCACTTACGCATTGGCCAAGGCATCTGTAAGTGTAGCCATGGCAGCTTATGTTAACACATGCAGGTTCAGCCTGGGATTAGATGGCAGTTAGAATCACATGTTTTTATTGGAGTGGGTGCAAGATGTGCTAAGCAGATGGTCTGCTTCATCCAGAGTTCTCATTTGTGCAGAGGAAGATGCCAAGGTTACAGATGTGTCAACTGCTAAAGCCAATGACTATGAAGTGTTAGTATGTGGAGAATTCAGTCCTTTTTATTCAAGGCCAGAGTTAGGCTGCCCCTAGTGATGTACTTCCTTCAGGTAGCCTTTACATACACGCATGTACATGCACATGCACACGCATGTCAGAGAAGCACTTTCTCCTTTCCTTCTGCTTTGTGTGTCTCAGACATTGAATTTAGATCGTCAGTGTTGAAGGCAAACTAACTTGATGACTTACTTTTCTTTTTCAGACTATGAGCTAACTTATAGTCCCATGTTATATCTTTGTATTGGTATGCTTAGGGGAGTCTTCATTAATATATATGTATATATATGATATATATATATAATATATTTATAATACATATAATACAATATATGATTATTTATATACAACATATAGTATTTTGTTTATTTTATTTAAATTATATAATATGATATAAATTTATATATAATTATATAATATATAATAGTATATTATATGGAGATGAATTATATATAATTATCCATTATATATCCAATATATGTCCATTATATAATATATGATAATATACACTATATAGTATATAATATATAACATATAATATATATGATGAATACATTAATCTACAAAGTAGGTTTATTTCTGCAAACAGTTCTTTTAAAATACATGAAAAATGCTCCCCAAAAGCCTTTTGAGAAAGTAGAATATGTGATTTAAAACTGATCATTTAATTCATTCTTTGAATACATGAGTATTTTTATTTATAGTCTGGTTTAGTAATTCACAATAATAAATATTGGTGTATATGTGTGGATTTGTATTGTATGCATGTTAGGAATTTTACATTCTATGCATGCCTTCTGTAATTTTTCAATCTGCATTGTATTTAAATGAATGTCTCTAGAGTTCACTGAATTCTGTTTTCTCTAAGACTTCTAAAAAAAATTCATTCAATGACCGTTCACTCATTCACTCACACAGTCTTTCTAGAATGTTCTGAGGTTGTTTCAAACTGTGTTCTGTTCTTTTTGCTCATGCTCTGAATTCAGTGTTACAATTTAGCACAAAGCACATTTGAGTTAAGCCTTCCCCACACACTTTATACCACTAGTCAGGAGAAACTGGACTTTCTAGATCAATGTTCCTGCCGGATTCCTAGCAAACCAGGCTGTGTGTGAGGTTAGCATCTTCATGTCTCAGCTTCTGAACTGTTATGTGGGCACCGTTGGAGGTGAGATGAATGCATTTCAAGGACAGATGGATTTCCAGCAGCTGAAAATGGCAGTCCTACCACAGGCGCGCCGGAGGGATCGTGTACATCCGAGTTCAGTGATGACATCCCCGCCACATGGTGACAGAAATGGCTCCAGAGAGAGGGATGTGGTTCCTTGATGATAACCTGGTTGCTACCTGTCAGGAGATCTAGTGTCAACAGAAATACATTTACCAGGGTTCTATGGTATAGCTGCAGACACTGCACTTTGTTGGCTGAGGCGAGGCATTCTTACTTATGTGTGTTAGTGAACATGCATTGGCAGGGTGCACGCCCTGAATCATGTTTGGGACCTTAGCCTTTTTACTAGTTTTCAGTGAGAACTGGAACTTGCAGTTTATGGATATCCTGGTCAGTTATTATTGTGAATCTGTAAAGAAAGAGCCTCAATTGAAGAATACCCCAGATAAGATTGGCCTGTATCCATGTCTATGAGAGACTGTCTTGACTGATGATTTTTGATGTGGAAGAGCACAGGTCCACTGTGGGTGGGACTATCCCTAGGTAGGTAGGCCTGGGCTGTACAAAAGAAGGTAGCTGAGCATGGACCAGTTTGTGAGTCAGTAACAAGCATTCTCCCTTGGTTTCTGTTTGAGTTTCTTCCTCATCTTTCCTCGGTGATAGACGGTGACCTCGAAGTGTAAGCCAAATAAATCCTTTTCTTCCCAAGGTTATTTTTGGTCATGATATTAACCATAGAAGTAGAAAGCAAAGCAGAGCAGCATACAACTATTGTATGTAGACTGTTGTGCTCCGTTCTGGAGGCTCTTCCTAGTTTCACTGGCTAGCCCGGCTCCCCATATCTGAGTGATGGGAACAGGTATACAGAGGTAGGTTGAGTTTGTGTGGTTGTTCCACAGCAGAGCTGGGAACAGAACTCTTACTTCTCACTCTTGGCCCAGAGTTGTTGCCATGGCTTTTGGAGTAGAACTTGCCTTAGACGCTCTGGGAGAGCTGCTTCCCATCTTGCATGGTGAATGTTTCTACGTTTGACTGCTTCCTTCATCTAGCCAGCAATCTTACTGATTGTTCCCATGGTTCATCAGCACAGTTAAGGCAGAAGTAAATCTGATCTACCTTAGGGTAGAAACCTGGAGTAGGAGATTCAAATGCACCTTCCATTCCTCTTCCTGTTCCCAGAGATCCAGAGATAGATTGATTCATCTTGCCAACAATACTGGTTCTAATGAAGGCCTTCATGATGAGGCTATGGGGTAGATAATCAGTAGGGAGTAAGGGCCTGCTCTAAGCACATGTTCTCAACAGTATTCTGACTGCCAGGAAATATGCTATTATCATCTACTGGAGGCAGATATCTGAAAGCTGTTCTGTCCTTACTAACAAGTCTTTCTTTGAGTTCTAACCACATACATGGTGCAACAAACATTCTGGAAAATGGCCCTGGCTCTGCTGCAATTCGACAAATGAGTATTCCCAAATATGTGCTAATGGTTTGCATTATTTATTTCTGTGTGCATGTTTGTGTGTGTACATGCACCATGATATAAGTGAAGGTCAGAAGACAATTTTCAGAGGTTGCTTCTCTCCTTCAACTTTATAAATGTCAGTGACTGACCTCATGTTGTTAGGCTTAGCAGTAGGTACCTTTAGCCCTGGAACCATCTTGCCTGCTCCAAGGACTCAGCTTTGGAGCTTGTTCACTTTAAAACGCTGTAGTCTATATAGTTCCACGTGTAGTTTTAAATGTTAACCATTTGTTCATAGTTGGACATGTTGAGCACTGTGCAGTCTATCATTTCAGTTTTCTGAAAACTGCGAGATTGCAGACATCTCCCGGACTTCCAGGTTTGGGTAAGTGGAGAAGAGCCTGGCCTAGGCTTCTACAGCTAATGAGCTAACCCACGGCTTCCTTCCAAAGGTCAAAGGTCTTTGTACTCTCATCCTCAGACAGTCATCTTATGTACCATCCATTTATTTTTTTTAAAACTTTATTTAGACAACATGAAACTTACCTATGTGGGTAATGCAGTTTACTGGATCTTTACAGAGATATACTACTGCCATCAAATCAAATTTGTAATGTTTTTCATTGCACCCCCAAACTCCAGGCCCAGTACTAGTGGTCACCATTTCCTCTGTTCCCTCCCACTCCAGCTCTAGGCAGCTAGGAGTCTAGGTCTGTTTCTGTAGATGTGCACATGATCCAGGCATTCCTTGGGAATAGACTTCACACTGTACTGTGTGTTGCTCCTCTCAGTTGTTCTGTACTCAGGCACCAAGGGCCACTCACTCAGTAATTTGTGGATTGTATGATGTTTGTCATTCCTATATTGACTTCTGAACTTTACTGTGGTTATATTTGGAGGCAGGTGTGATCAGTGTCAGTACAGGGGGAGGTATCAGAGAACTTGCTCTCTCTCTACCACAAGAGCCCAGGGCAGTAGGTGACTATCTTCCACAGAGGAAGAGACTCAGGCCCTGACACTCTCAAGCTTGATCTGCACTTGTAGTTTTCAGGAATGTAAGGCAATCAAGTCAAGTATTTGCTTTTAATGATCTTGTCAGCACCATTAATCTATCTTTTATCTGTACAGATTTCCCTGTTCTAAACATTTGAAATGAGTAATGCCATATAATATGTGATGTAGGACTGGCTTCATTCATTGATCTTGTTTATAAGGTTCATATGCGTGGGTGTCATATTAGTGTTTTTCAGAACTTCCTTTTATGGCTGAGTAATATTTCACTATATGGAGATGTTAAGATTTGTTTATCACCACATCAGTTGCTGGACACTGAGCTGTTACTGCTTTTAGACTATTATTGATAAAGTTTTAAAGAACATCTGTGTACAGCTTTTTATGCAGACAATTTTTGGAGAGGGTTGTGTATCTAAAAATGAAATTGTTGCATCTTTTGTTTTGGGTCATGATTTAGTCTCTTGAATGTTTCTTCCTCCTCCTCCTCCTCCTCCTCCTCCTCCTCCTCCTCCTCCTCCTCCTCCTCCTCCTTTTCCTTCTTCTCCTCCTCTTCCTCGTCTTCTTTTGGGGCATGCTGAACACATGCTTTATCACTGACCTAGACCCCATTCTCGACTCTTGAAGGTTTTATAACCCTCCTTTACAAGTTGCCAGAGCACTCCAGATACATCAAGGCGGCAGATCAGCCTGTTTCAGAAGGAGGAAACCTGAATTTCCCTCCCAGATTGTTCTGCTGGAGGGTGGCTGGACCAGGATCAGGTGTGTCATCTTGTTTTCTCCCAGGCTGTGCCTTGGGAGCCTCTCTGGTAGGGAAGTTCTTAGGGACCTATTCAGTTCCTGAAGTTAAAGGCATTCACTGTATTGTTTGCTGCTGGCTGAATCTATTTGGAATGACAATGCAAAACTAGGTCAAGTGTGTCTTTAAGGAATGCCTTAGGGGAAGCTTGCCTTGCAGAGCACATAGGTTGTAGGACAGTGGTGGGATGAAGCTCCACTCGGAGGTGTTCTTGGGAACTGTCACGGAGGGATGCTAGTACATGGTGAAGAGCAATGAGCAGTCTCGACTACATTGAGGTAGACCAGAAAGCCTGATGATCCTGGCACTTAGAGAGGTCTGCACAAGGTTTTCAGATAAAAATGGAAACAAAGAAGAAGCTGAAAATGGAGAAATTATGATGTTACCACAAGTGCCTTTCACAATACTGAAATCAATTGAGTCATTATTCAAATAAATAACTGTAAGAGTTCTCCTTGGAGAGTTGGAAGACAGCGGACAGAGAAAGCTGTTCAGTCAAGAGGCAAATGTTATCTGCCCAGCAACCCAGTGATGACCAGAAAGCTAGTAAAACTTTATGTGACTCTGTTGTATTCAACTTCTTGTTTCTTAATTTTATGATTGCCTGCTCTTCTTATAATCCTGGATCTAATCTTTAGTCCAGTGACTTTTTTTTTTTTTAATCTAGAAGCATCCTTTGGCCTTTTGTTTTCCCTGAGATTAATTTTTAACATTCAAGGAACCCTGGGCAGCTGCCTTGTAGAATGTCCTACATTCTAGATATAGGATCTTTTCTTCATGACTATGGTGAAGTTGAATATTTTTAGCAAGCTCAATTCATAGCTTGTGGTATGTAGCTAGTGTCAAATTAGGGGCTGTCAAGTAGTTCTGCATCATGCTGCAGTGTACTGTCCTATGTGCAGAGACCTGAGAAATAATGTGCAATTCCTCTCCTTTCTTCCATTTCTTCTATTTCTTTCTCTTTCTCCTCCTCCTCTTCTTTTTTCTTCCATTTTCTTTTTTCTCCCTTCCTTTCTTTCCCCGTTTTTCATTCTTTTATTTCCTTTCCCCCATATTCTCATGTAGCCCGGGCTGGCTTTTAATTCATGGTATAGTGAAGGCTGGTCATGAATTCCTGATTCTTCTACCTCTATAAGTACTGTGATTACAGGTGCCACCAAGATAGCTGAGGCAATTTTTCTGTTCACTTTCCACTTACCCCGAGGCATGCATCTGGTAGAATTGCCATAGCCAATAGACAAAGAATAGCCGCTTAATTCAGAATGATGGCTATTTATTTAAAAAAACAAACAAACAAAAAACCAAACAGCAACAAACATAAAACCCTTAAATCTTTCCAGTTAAATGGCATCAGCACCAGTGACTAGTGTACTTACTGTCTAAATGGGAAGCATGTTGTTTTGGCCTCACAGAGTCAGTCTTTCTTCCTCTCCCTCTCTCCCTCCTCCCTTCCCTCCTCCCTTCCTCCTCCCTCCTTTCCTTCCTTCCTTCTTTCCTCCCTCCCTCCCTCCCTTCCTTTAGCTGCTTGGAATCTACCCCAAAACCTTGCTTATGCCTAGGTTCACCTAACACCGAGCTATATTTCCAGCCTTTCTTATTGTTTAAATAAAGAAATATTCACTCGTTTTGTGTGTATGTGTGGCATGTGGAGGTCAGAAGACAACTTTCAGGAATATTTACTTTGCCTCCACCCTGTGGGGTCTGGGAATGGTTTAGGTTGCCAAATCTGATGGCAGGCACCTTTGGCAGCTCAGCCATCTTGCCTAGCCTGTTTTTATCCTTTTAAATTTGTGTTAGAATTCTTTCAAATGGATTTTAACAGAGAAAGTTATAGGCTGTTTTTCTTCCTCAAAATATTTTTTTAACGAGCTTTCTTGTGTCATCCAGAGCCCCAGGCACTGGTGACATGCTGATAAAGCATAGGAAACCCTGCTTTCTCTAAGCGTCCAGGCTCTGGGTGGAAAGATTAGACAGTGGAGGCACACATGAGGAAACTATAGGGGAAGTGGTTACCATAGATGTTGGGGGGTAAGTGGAATGGGTTGGCTTGATGTTCTCTCAGGGGACTTGATATGCAAAATGATGCTCGTGATCCTGAACGAGTCAAAACTGGGACCAGCCTCAAGAACATTTATCGAGATTAAAAGACTCTTCTATCTAAGGGAGAAGATGGAAGACAGTATTCAAAGACTATTTGTGCCCAGTTTGGTGACAGAATCCCAGGTGGCTGGAGTGCATGCTCTTATTTTATTATAGGACATCAACGGCAAAAGACCCTGGATATGACAAGCATGACACAGAGCCTCCGTTTGGCTTAAAGGTAGTTTAGAAACCATGTGGGATCTGCTCTGCATTGTATCTTTAAGATGATAATGCAAGCATTTGAGTGAGAATGTAAAACAGCAGTGGCTTCCACCCCTCCAGCTAGGCATCTCTTTGTAGAGATGTACAAGTAGTTGAAAATGTCCCGGGGCCTTAAGGTAGTATTGAAATTCGAGTTAAGAAGTCTGAACCAGCTGCCTGGTGTATGGGAAAGCTTTGGAACTTTCTCCAGCCTGAGAATCTGCACAGCGCATGCTGAGAAAAGTCCTGTGAGCATCTGGTGGGGAGGCTGGAGAAGTGGACTGATGTGACAGATATGAGCATGTCGTAGAAATGTAAGGAGCCCAAGGTTTCACTAAATAGGGCAGTCTGTTCCCAATTTTTTATTTGAAAGTGAAGAACAAATAGTTATTTAAAAGTAAATGGTCTCATCAAGAGCAGAATCTGACCAGTGTACTTCAAATGTCCCAATGAATTATTCAGCAGTTCCCCAAACCAGCATGTGAACCAAGGCAAAGGTCACTTTATATTCTTTTGTGAGGTTCTGCCTAGGGAATCCTCATGAATTTTGGTGCTGGATTAATAAATTGGAAGTGCTTTGTATATCTTGGAGAAGGAAACATCTTCCTCAGGCAACTGGCAGAGATTTATTTCATCTCTAACAATGATAGATGGACAGATGGATTGGTAGATAGAGTAGATACCCGGTGCTGGCTGTGGTGCATAGGGAAGTGTGAATACTACTTATGGGTAATAAGTATGGTGTACCCTACTTTATACATTACTGTGACTAAGTACCTGTCAGAAGCAACTTAGGGACAGATGGATTATGTTGGCTCACAGTTTATGAGGGTACAGGCCATCATGGTAGGAAAGGCACCATCGAAAGCTTGACATATCTGGTTACATCATGTCTGCAGTCAAGAGCAGAGAGGGGGAGAAGAATGGAGGAAGACAAAGGGACACAGGAGAAGGAAGGAAGGGAGGGAGAGGTGGAGGTGAGAGGGAGGGAGAGAGGGAGAGGGAGAAACAGAAGAGGGAGAGAGAAGGAGGGAGAGAGGAGGAGGAAGAGGGAAGGAAAGAGAGAAGGAGAAGAAAAAGAAGAAGAAGAAGGAGAAGAAGAAGGAGAAGGAGAAGGAGAAGGAGAAGGAGAAGGAGAAGGAGAAGGAGAAGGAGAAGGAGAAGGAGAAGAGAGGCCTTCTATCTTCTTTTTGACTCAGACTAGGACCCCAGCCATTGGCTCTGTGCCATCCACACTGAGCGTGCATCTTCCTTGCCAAGTTGAACCTTTCTGCAAACAACCTCATAGAAACATCCAGATGTGCGTTTCCTGGTGATTCTAAATCCTTCCACGTTGACAATCTATGTTAACTTATCACATTTAGCTAATATCATTTAACACTTAGCTAAAGTGCTATGCCAGGCAGGAGTCCTCTTCTTGCCATACAAGGTAACTTCAGTTATTAGCTCACTTTATGGAGGTGGGGGATTATACTTAACAGATTAAGTCACTTCTCAAGCTCTTACAGTCAGAATAGGCAGAGCTGAGATGGGACATCAGATGTACCTATCCGCATGTTCTCTTTCTAGCTGTCGCAGTACCATTGAGGAAAGATTTTTTTTTTCCTTTAAGAATTACCAAACTAAGGACAGATGTAGTGCAAAGTAGAAAGCCAGATATGTGCGACTCTAGCAAGAAGTGTACTGTGGCAGGATGGGTCATGAGGAACTTCTTAGAAGACAACATTTCTTAGCAGCAGGGCCTTAAAAGGACACGGGGGTCTTGAAGTGAGCTGGGTGTAGAGATAGGGTATCTGTCGCACCAACTCCTGCAGGGAGAGACAGGTGGATTCCAAGAGCTCGCTCACATGCTAGTGTAACCAAAATGGTGAGCTCCAGGTTCAGCAAGAATGAGATGGAGAACAATAAAGGAAGAGACCTGGCATCAGCTTCTGCTTCCTTGTGTGTCAAACATACAGTGCTGAGAGCATCTGTATGGACATCAACACACCATAGAAAACATACGTTTGTCTGACATTACCATCTATTAATGTGAGTCTAGATAAAATGTTAAAGGGAAATGTACATTGATGCTTGACTCATGAACATAGGCTATATAAACTCTCTTAAGAATTATCTCAGCCTGTGTTTTCAGAGAATATTCAAGGCTGTGGCCTAGAAATGCTCTCCAGGATGCCTTCCGGTGGTGTGGGGAGGGGGTACTTGTGCCCTCCAATCTTCTGAGTTTCCTCCTCCTTCATGGCCTTCAGTTGTTTGGTTTTCCTTTTTTTTTTTTTTTTTTTTTTTTTTTTTTTTATCTGATTCCTATTACAAAAATATTTTCTAGTTATTTAAAACTCACAATGTCCTTAGCGGTCTTGTGACAAGGAGCAACATGGCCTTCTCAGTGATTGCTGGAGTTGTGTTACATGGATTCATCTAATCACAAGAGCTATGCTCATTTTACAAAACATTTACATTTGTTTATGTGTATTGGTGTTCTGTCTGGGTATAGGACTGTAGTCCCAGATAGCTGTGAGCCGTCATGGGGTTGCTGGGAATTGAAGTCAGGCCCTCTGGAAGAGCAGCCAGTGCCATTAGCTGCAGGGTCATCGCTCCAGCCCTGAGCTATGCTCATTTTCTCCTTCATAGGTACTCAAGAGAATGACTTGTGTTTGGCTCAGCCTCTTGTGTGTTTGGCTCAGCCTCTTGCATCTAAGTGCTCTCCTGCAGATTGAGTCTGTTCTCCTTACTTGTGAAATAAAGGTCAGGTCGTGATAGTTTCACAGTGCCCAACTGACAAATTAGAGGTTCAATTAATAGCATTTTGTAATTTGTTAAAAAAAAAAACAAACAAACAAAAAACAAAACCCCCAAAAGATTTATTTTGACTTCTGCATACTTGCCTATAGAGGTGTGTGCCATGTGTGTGGGGTGTTGTGGGAGGGCAGAAGGGCGTCAGGTCCCTGCGGCTGGAGTCATAGGTAGTTGTGACATGCTCATCATGGGCGCTGGGAACGGTACTTGGCTCCTCTCCAAGAGCAGTCAGTCAGATTATACTCTTAACCTCTGAACCAATTCTCCAGCCTCCTTTTTGTGATTTTTTTTTTTAAAGAAAAAATAATTATTTTCTGTCCCCAAGTTCTTCTGTTGGCTGTACATGCTGGCCCTCAGAAAAAGGCTTAAATTATGGAAAAAAAAAAAAAAAGAAAAGAAGAATGTCTTTGAAAATTCATTTCAGCTTGTGCATATTAATTTAAAATCTCTAATTAGCTCTGTATTTATTCCCTGGGATTTTCCTAACCCGGTTTTTCACACTGATGCTGTTAACTTGAGTCTGTCTCTGCATGGTCGGCAGTGATCTCAGACAGCCACTCTGAGTGGAATGTGTGTGTCCAGCGGTGGAGAATGAAGAAGGAACCAAGGCTCACTCACAGTCATGCCTCAGCCTCAGTAGGAGACAGGACTTCTGCTCAACAAAATCCAAAGTGCTAGACTTGGTCTGCCAGATCTTGACCTTGGGAGGCAAGAATAGATTTAGGTTGAATGGTTGGGTTGCTGTAGGAGTTCTATAGCAGATTTGATATACACTGTTATAAGGTCAGACACCAAAAGTCAAAGCTCCTGCTATTTGTTGTAGTTATCAAGAAGGGGACAAGAGAAGACTCTGAAAAAGAAAAACAAAACAAAACAAAACAAAACAAAACAAAAACCAGTTCCCATGGACTTAATAGTTACCAAAAACTGAAAAGCCCTCACCTTGTCCTTCAAGGCCCAGAAAACCAAGGATACTCATTAACAAGTTGCTGGTGGGGATGTGCTTCTGTGTAATTGCTAAGTTGGCCTTTCCAGGAGCAACTTACACCTTGCCTGGTTTTAATGAGCAGTCTTATATGCAGGTATATTCTAGGGTACTAGTAGTATTGATTCTAGTGCTTACTTAAAATAACCCAACGTGATTCTGCTCATTGAAATGAATATTCACAACAGGAATTCAAATGCAGCTCTACATTACCAGTGCTCTGAGAGTCTGTTTGTAGCATGCTATGTATTCTAGTCTTCCCACTTCACCTGAAGGCAAGACCTGGCTTAGAGGATGAGCCTGTGAGCTTGCCGTCATTTCCATTGAAAAATAAATTTATTGCTTGTCCATGAGAGTATTCACTCGTGGTAGTAGACATTTCTACAGAAACACATGCAATAAATAGATAAGCTTGAGGACTGTCCGGAATCGATGTCATATTTATTTACCTTTTCCTAATAACATTCTCTGTCTTAGAAATTGGTAGCAAAATGAAAACACTTGAAGTAAGTAACTAGTGCAAGTGGCCAGCACCTCTTTCTGTCTCATGATGTCTAATTTCTTCTTGTCTCCAATGAATGAAGAAAAAAAAAAAGAGAGAAGAGGAAAGGACATGACTGCTCCTAGGTGTAATGATGGAGAACATTCATTGTAGATAGGTAGGAGACCATAGCCAGAGGCAGATACTTTGGGGGGGGGGTGGTCATGACTCTGAACCCTGTGGGAAGAGGGGGAGGGGAAGGGAGGGAAGGGAACCAAGTACTACAGCTAAGAACACAAAAGTACAAAAGGATAGAAGAGGGGGTAGCCAAAATGTCTGGATTACCCAGGAAAGACTCTTTGAGGAAAGGGCAGCCCAGCCACTGGGCAGGAAAGTTAAGAGTAGAGGGGGCAGAGGTATGCCAGCCATACTCTGTAACAGCTAGGGACTGAGGAATGCTGGGAGAACATGGAGGCCAGGTATGCTTTGATATGTTAAATAGGCACCTTAGCCTTTCTTCTTTGGTTTGAAACTCAACACCTGGAGACTGGGTGTTCACACTTGCATAGATCTGGTCCACAGGGGTTCACTCTGCCTGGTCCTAGTGACTGGCCAGACTATCTCAGTATTCAATACTGGCTGTCCAATCCAGCCTTCCTTTGGGAAGGAGGTCTGTGCTTTTTGGCGTGGGTCAGTGACCTCTTAGCCGTTTAAAACATTTCAGTCCAGTTATGAGTCTCTAGCTGCTCTGTGGAAAACCTCTTCCAGGGACTGGGGCTGTCATTCTGTGCTCAGGCAGAGGCCAGCTGCCTTAAGAAGTGGGACCACACTGAGAGCACCTTAAGGCTAGGGAGCCCAGGAGACTCACATGGAGTCACTGTATGGAAAGCGATGCCAGGTAGCCTTCTCAGGGGGTGGGCATGGGGCAGACATGCGAGTGGAAAGGGTGCCAGATGATTCCAGATTCCAGAACCCTGAGTTCTGCAGGTGTGGTGTATTTGCTGGTGGGACATCAGTAAAACCCAGCAGGTATGTCTGATTCTCCACAGTTGTGTATTGCTATCTCTACAGTCAGATGCCGGGGTTTCTTGAGTCTGGTTTTATCCGGGCGCATATATGTCGCCGCTTATCATCTGGATTCTAAGCGCCCTTAATTTTTTTTTTTTTTTTTTTTTGCCTTGCTTGTTTAAACAAAATTGTTATATAGAGACTTACAGTTCTCTGGCATGATACCGCGTAAAGCTACTGCTGAATATGCAACAGTGAACGCTGGGTTAGATAGGTAGGAAGAGCTCAACAGAAAGGAGAATAAAATTAGGACCAGGTGGGCAAGGAGTCAGAGGTGAGTCAGTCACAGGAACTGCAGCTTGGTAGCTGGGTCCCCCTGATGGTCCCTGTGTGTGCCGCCTTGTGACCGGCTAGCTTCCTTGAAGCTGCAGTAAGTTCTTCCTGCTGCAGAAGGAACTGCAGCCCCACAGAGCTTGCCAAGTTGGCACACGTGCACTAAAACAGGCTCTGCATCCTCAGAAGACCCCAGCTGCATTAGAATATCATTTGCATGGTGGTTTTTTTGAATTCCTTTGTAGGCTTTTCCAAAGGATCATGAGAAGAGGTACCCTAAAAGGAAGATCTTATCTGCCTTGATTTTGACTTAGTGAGCACTTTGGTCTTTTCGCATCATAAGAATAAAATGGTTCATTCATTCATTCATTCATTCATTCATTCTATACATAAACAATACTCTGATTTTTTTCCTTTTTTTTTTTCCTCTAAGAAGAATAGGGGGAAAGCCCTGGAGTGGGGCTTTAGCTCTTTCTAGAGTCCTCTCTCCTCTCTTCTTTAAGGACACAGGAACAAGAGCAGTGCACAGAACATAAACGAGTGAGAGCCATGGCGTGTTCACTCTGTCATCTTCTGCAGAAGGTGCTGCCACTAAAATGGATCTTACGGAAATCTTGTTAGGACTCTCATTTTACCATGATATGGGTTTTTTTCCCTTTTATCTTTAGCTGGTTTCAGACATGATGACGTCAGCATGTGTGCTTCAGAGTAGACGTGCCATTTCCAGCAAGTTCTGAAGACTGACTCGGAAGTGAGACAGTAGAAAGCACTAGCGATAGGGCACAGGCCCCGGGCTGCTCCCTCCTGGACCGCTCAGGTCCTGATGGTTCTGATATGGTAGTGAGCCTGATGTGGTAGATGGGAGGCAGCTTCCAGCACTGGGATTCTCATGGGTGTTTCAGAGTAGAAGATGTACCGCTGCGAAGGCTTAAGTATAACAAGAACATTATGTTAAAAAAACATTTAACCTTTGGATAGTTCCCATTTTTCTGGAAAATGGAGACATGAGCTCTTTTGTCTTCTAATGGACACATGCTGGTTTACAGAGGGTGCATCTGCCTTTCTTCTCCTTTGTTAAATTAAAAAAAGGGCAGGGGAGGGCAGGAGAGGAGAGACTACCAAATTTTAGGAAGAATTATGATTCTAGATCGATCTTCATGTCTGTCTTAGTCAGGGTTTCTATTCCTGCACAAACATCATGACCAAGAAGCAAGTTGGGGAGGAAAGGGTTTATTTGGCTTATTTCCACATTGCTGTTTATCACAAAGGAAGTCAGGACTGGAACTCAAGCAGGTCAGGAAGCAGGAGCTGATGCAGAGGCCATGGAGGGATGTTCCTTACTGGCTTGCTTCCCCTGGCTTGCTCAGCCTGCTCTCTTATAGAACCC
>JADRCD010204701.1:0-19485 GCA_019843815.1 Montemys delectorum | reverse complement strand
CCATTTCCCTAAGAATTTCATAAATTCATTGTTTTTAATAGCTGAGTAGTACTCCATTGTGTAGATGTACCACACTTTCTGTATCCATTCCTCTGTTGAGGGACATCTGGGTTGTTTCCAGTTTCTGGCTATCATAAATAAGGCTGCTATGAACATGGTGGAGCATGTGTCCTTATTACATGTTGGAGCATCTTCTGGGTATATGCACAGGAGTGGTATAGCTGGGTCCTCTGGTAGAACTATGTCCAATTTCCGGAGGAACCGTCACACTGATTTCCAGAGTGGTTGTACCGGATTGCAATCCCACCAGCAGTGAAGTAGTGTTCCTCTTTCTCCACAACCTCTCCAGCATCTGCTGTCACCTGAGTCTTTTATCCTAGCCAATCTGACTGGTGTGAGGTGGAATCTCAGGGTTGTTTTGATTTGCATTTCCCTGATGACTAAGGATGTTGAACATTTCTTTAGGTGCCTCACTCAGCTGTCCTTTAAGAGCCAAGCTTACAGAGCCATAATCAGAAGTAGTGGAGACATGGATTTCTAACACACTGACTCAGTTGTTTACAAACTCAAGAACAGATGAGCTGTCTCAGTTAGATGTTCCCAGGATGGTTTGTGCTCACAGGTGTTTGGGACAGAACTTGGCCAGTGTCTTAAACTGGGGGACTATAACTCAAAATGAGGATCCTGACAATGGGTGAATGTAGAAGGTTTCTGATTGTGCAACCCTACCAATGAAGTAAAACCAAGTGTGCAATGAACCTGAGGGGTTTCTAGGCCTTGCTTACCCATGATGTACTTGGATTTTCACAGAAGCATTCATTCTGAAGGTACAGCTGTGTACTTTATGTCATGTGTGTAATCCTACCACCGAAAGCCAGTAAACCCTGTCTCAAACACTGGGCTTAGATCAACACTATTGTATAATAACAATTACAGTAATTTAACTGTACATGCAAAGTTTTCTGCTCTTACAGAAACATAATGATTTAATTACAAAAAAACAGACACAGTCACTTCCTATGCTCATTCCTCAGCATGTAGTATCAAATTACTATATTTGGGGATTATATTAAAAGCTTAATTTCAACACTTTGTTTGACAATTCCTGACTTGAGTTTCATTTTAAAAAGCATTTAATATTGTTGGCTTAAAGTAAGCACAAACATCTTAACAATTTCTGAAGTGGCCTTGAATGTATTTTTGACATTTCATACCATTTATGTCTTGTGAACTGTTATGTTCAGCTGGATGATTATAAAAATCAGATCAAAATATTAATAACTTGAAAAATTTTGAAAATGCTCTATATCTTGCAATATTAAGTATAAAGACCAGAATTAACTCTGTCTATAAAAATAGCCAATTTCACTTACTTTATTGGCTTTTGGTCTTAAGAAATTTAAGTAATTTAAAAATTGCTTTCTAACTAAGAATGTTTGCATAAAATATATTTTGATCATACACCTTCACATCCCTCAACACCTCTCACATCCTATTCACCTCTATACGTACCAAGATCATGTCATTCTATCACTTATCTGTCTGTCTGTCCATCTATCTAATCCTTCACAAAAAAGAACAGGAAAAAACAACAAAAATTAAAACATTCAAACTAAACATAAACCAATAAAGCAAGCAATACCAAACAAAATACATATGCAGAAAAACCACAGAGCATGTTTTGTATTAATCAACTATTTCTGGGCCAAGTACTTGTCCTGGCATATTGTCGGTATACCTGGTGACACTTCATGGAACAAAATTGATTTTCCCTTGCCCAGCAAGTATCAACTACAACTATATTCTTGATGAGAAGTGGTCTTTGTGTCCCCTTCTCATTGAGATTTTTGTCTGGTTTGAATGTGTGCAGGTCTTGTCAGTGTTGTAACAGTCTCTGAGTTCATTTGTGTGTCATTCCTGTGGTATCTAGAAAGTACTATTCCCTTAGAGTTTCCAGCTTCCTATGGCTCTTACAATCTTCATACCTCATCTTCTGCATAGATTCTTAGCCTTAAAGGGCAAGATTTGATATATGCATCCCATTTAGGACCAAGTACTCAAAATCTCTCACTGTCTCATTGTCAAGATGAGGCTCTTAGCACAAATTGTGATCTACATCAAGAATAAACTACTCTAATGAGTTCAGTGGTTCTCTGAAATAGGGGTACAGCATTATATTATTAGGAGTCATTTCACTGCTTTGCTCTTTTAGCATAATAATAGTAGTAGTTTCCCTCTAGGCTCATGAGCTATCTACTCTCAGATTGTTGCAAAGGATTATTTCAAAACACATTTATGAATATATATACATGTATATGTATACACATATATATATATACACACACATATATATAATGTAAAGAGTTGTTTGTGTGTGCATGTGTGTGTGTGTGTGTGTGTGTGTGAACTTGTATAGCATTGTGCCATTAGAGACAAGAAGAGGGGTTGGATCCTTAGAATCTGAAGTTACTGTTGGTAATGAGTTATCTGCTGTGAGTACTTGGAACTGAACTCTGGTTCTTTTCAAGAGTGTCAAGTGCTCTTAAGTCCTCTTTCCTCTCCTTTCCTTTATATATTATTATATATAACAATATTTTCAGCATCCTCAAAATTTGCTAGGGTTAAAAAAAAGATCATAAATGGGGAAACCATGTAAGAATCTCAACACTGTAGGGTAGCCCGGATGGCACTGTAGGGTAGGTGTACGGAATGCAGCATCCTTGGATAGCAATGAATACTCTGGCTGTGATAGCTTCTTCACCAGGATGTTGGAGACTTTTTTTCCAGGAAGAAGGTCCATAAGTGGTCTAAGGAAATTATTTACTCCCTGTTAAGCCAACTTGGAATAGTATTCAAGGTTCTGTCTGCTAAGTAGATGACTCCAACTTACAGACATGATATATGAAGCAGAAATTTGACAAATATAGAGAGCAGAAACAAGGGTACCCAAACAACCTTAACTCAAATAAGACTTTGTTTCTCCATCTGATTGCTCTTAGGGGTAAAAAGCAGAAATTCTGTAGGAATTTGAAGCACGACAATGAAAACTCTACATTAATCATCAGTGAATTTATAGTAGTGTAATTGCTTGCCTACTTTCTCACTTCATAGAATTATTACATGAATGCAAGTCACCACACTCTACTTAAAGTGGAATTGGAGGTCACTACTTCTCTTCCTCATAGAGAATAATTGTTGGAAATGGATGCTTCTTGGTAGTATTCTAATTTAGTCATCTAAATAAGGGCACAGGACAATGAGTTAGGAACTGAAAGTGCTTTTCCATGTTGCCTAATGAAATTCAAGCGTGCTGACCTTCTGACCATGATGTAGAAGTGTAATGATTTTAAAATTACTTTTGCCTGCTGAGTTGTGTGTTTTAGCCTGGGAGTAACTAATTATCATTTTAAACTGAGCCGATTATGTAAATGAACATGCTTGCTAGTTTATCCCTAACTTGGTATATACAAAGAAAGCTTGGACTATCTTCTCAAATGAAATGAATTAAATGCCAATGATGAGGATCAGATCATCTCAGTGCTAAATACTGTTTTGTTTTGTTTTGTTTTGGTTTTTTTGCATAAAGCTGTTATGATATCTAGACAAGAACATGCTTCGGAAAAAGAGTAGCTTGACATACAATTGAAGCTTCCTTTCTTTGCTTTTCCTTAGTTTTAGATCTGTCTTTTGGAGGCAATAATACCCATCATTCTTTTCTTGATTTTCTTCAATTAAACACTGATAATCAGGATATATTGCCTTGTTAAGGAGGGTTTGTAGTATTAGTTCTTCTAACAGAAAAAAATAATGCAGGGGTGTGCTGGGAGGCACATAGATGGGGTGCATTGGAAACACTAACAGCCCAACCCAGAGCCCAGAGAATAAGATGAGTGTTGAGGAGAGAAGAGGGAATTAGAGCAAAGAAAAGAACTTTAATTAGGATTACACCTGTAAATAGCATGTCTTACTTTCCTAGTTGTTATTATAAGCATGGACTGTGGATATAGGTAACACAAACTAATATTCAAAGAGGGCTTAAACTCTCTCCCTTGACACCCACAGGTTCACATAAGCATCCTTCTCAGCAATGTCATCTTAGTGGTTAACTTGCTCCTGTCTTATCTCATCCTGCCCTGCCTAGTGTTTTCTGAAATGCTGTAGCCCTTGGTGATTATGTGGCTTGGAGACCATTTAAAAATAAATAAACAAACAAGCCTATATGTTTTTCTTCCAATCCTTAGCACATTTGGACAAGCACATGTCTAAAGTTTATATCTCCTGTTCCTATGCTCGACATTCCTTTCCTGAGGTAGAGGCAGATTCAAAGCGATAGACCCCGGGGCACACTATCACCCAACAAATGTGTGTACAAGAAACGTTGAAAGAGAAAGGATGAGACATTCAGAGGGAACAGTGCAGCATACCCTCCATTAGACTCAACCTTTTATCATTCAATCAACAAGGAAGCTCAATTCTGACACTAAGGCAACAGCCGATAGCCTTTGTTGATATATAGAAAAAAACTAATGCTCTTAATTCATTTACCGTTGCCATAGCAGAATACCTGACACTGGGTGTGGCATAGAAATAAGAAGCTTATTTAGCTTCCACTTTTAGAAGTCCAAAAGCATGGTGCTAGCACTTGTTAGGTTCTGATGAGCACCATTTGGCTACCGTGCACCTTGATAAGTAGACCAGAGTTAAAACCAACAAGGAATGACAAGGTAAGGCAAGAAGTTAGATGTCTGGTAAGGATCAGGCTACAGGCTTCTTGTAACAACCTATTCTGGTAGGAATTAGATCATTTCTTCACTCATCCTGCTCTACTGATCCATTCCTTTGGGAAGCTCCCTTAGCTACTTGTCCTACTTTAGACTTCTTAAAGATTCAATAACACCAGTATTGTCACACACAGGACAGAGATTCCAGTAGAGGAAACCAGTGAGAACAAATCCAAACTATACCCAGGCTGTAGCATCACCAAATATTTTTTAAAAATTGTAAATGTCAACTGGGGATTTTTAATGAAAATAACTATGTCGTCCCCATCTCTACTCTACCTACAAGATGTTAAAAATAGACGTTCTCTACCTCCAGTGACTTCACCAATCATAATTTCCAAGTTATATCTTGATTTATAAACACTGCTAATAAACAGTGCTGCAAAAGATCACAAATTCAAATGTTCTTTTAAGAGAAAGGATAATCCCAGTCAGTAATAATGCATGTTATTTTAATAGATATACACTTTTACTTCTATGTACATATGGTTTTACATGTAATTTAAATAAGCATAAAATTTTACCTAAAATAATCCAGTTTGAAAGTCACAAACAAGCTTATATCAATTCATTTTAGTCAAAATTTCTATTATCTCAACGTCAAACTAAAGTAAATGTGAGACATATTCAAAGCATTCTTATTGATTGACTAGGTTCAAGTAAGTCAATGCAATTCAATTCAAGCAAGCAAACCTTTATTCAATGTGAGCTCTGTATCTGAAGTCTTGGTAAATATTGAAAAGAAGAAATATTAGGGTACATGTTTAATTTTTTCCTTTTTCTTTTTAAGTGTAAGCATACCTTAAGAAAAGGAGAAGAGAGCAAAGACTACATAGTTCTTATTGAAGGCTGGGTATGGTAGTTTTTTAACCTTTCAATGATAACTAGATCAGATGCAGGTGACCCTGTATTTGGTAGTCTTCACCAAATTCCTCCTCCTTAGGGATTAGGAATGTATAAAAGTAAAAACTCCATTATCAAGAACGACCAAGATGTACAGAATAGCATTCACAGTGTTGTCAAAGTTTCTTGCTTGGTTAATTCACTTCACAGTTAGAAAATTTCTGAATTATTAGTGAAAAAGTTAAGGTTTGTATTCATTTTAGACATTATATGGACTTGAACTGTATCCATCAATTTCTTGCAGTTGTATTTCTCGAT
Source organism: Montemys delectorum (assembly GCA_019843815.1). NCBI lineage: Eukaryota > Metazoa > Chordata > Mammalia > Rodentia > Muridae > Montemys > Montemys delectorum. The sequence continues at coordinate 13,543 of JADRCD010204701.1, read as the reverse complement.
CCACATGGATAGGTTGGATTGGGCAAATAGAATGCTATATCTTATTAAAATTATATCAATTAAAATGCTTCTAAAACAATTTAAAACATTTACATATGTAATTTTATACTGGTGAACTGTAACTATTATCTTAAAGTGCCACTTTCCAGACCGCCTTGAATTCGTTCAGTTCTATAGAATGTTCCTGACATTCTTCACATAAATTAGTCTCATAGCAGAGATTACTGTTAAGCTATCTAAGCAGAAAACAAAACTCATTGAATTCTGTTGAATGAGCTGGTAAGGCTGTAGTCTTCGCTCTTCCACTGTACACAAGGAGTAAGATTGTTCTGCTTCAAGAATTATGCAGTTGTAATACGTGAAATATCACTCAAAAATCTTTTGCTTTTGATTTTTTCTTACTATGCATTTCAAGTCAAATGTGCATGCAAATCCATCTCCTATGTTAGCAACACTCAGTGCATTTCTTTTTATTTCTTTTGTTATTTTCATTATTTTTTAATTTATTGGTTATTTTATTTATTTACATTTCAAATGTTATCCCCCTTCCCAGTTTCCCCTCCCCCTCCCATTACCTCTATGATTATGCTCGCCCACCTACCAACCCACTCTGGCCTCACTATCCTAGCATTAGCCTGTACTGGATCATTGAGTCATCGAGCTTCCACAGGGTCTCCCCTCCCATTGATGCCATATGATGCAATCCTCTGCTATATATCCAGATGAAGCTATGGGTCCCCCCCCCATGTGTATTCTTTGGTTAGTGGTTAAATCCCTGGGAGCTCTGGAGGTCTGGTTGGTTGATATTGTTGTTCTTCCTATGAGGTTGGAAACCCCTTCAGCTCCTTCAGTCCTTGCCCTAACTTCTCCATTCTCCAGCTCCACTCAGTGCATTTATAGGAACAGATTATCAATGCTGACCTTAGTCTACTCCAGTCACTTGGTATTCCTTTCTGAAAATGTCCACTTATATTCTTCATCAATATTTTCTACCCCAAATCTATACACATAATAAATAAATGCATACAGCATTTGAGGAATTGCATAAAATAAAAATAACATCTATGCATAATAACAAACATCAGTGTTCCAGGTGAAAGAATTAACTCAGGAGTGGCTGCAGATGAAAATGAAACTTTAGGACCAGCAAGAAGGCTGACCAAATAAAAATGCTGGCAGCCAAACTTGATGACACATTTGATATCTGGCACCCACATAACGAAGTAGAGAGCCTACCTCCTAACGTTGTATTTTGACTTGTACACTCATGCTATGATATAAATGTGTTCATATATATGCACACAAATACACACACACAGAGAGAGAATGTAATTATTCATGTAATTAATGAATACCACCAACACCTAAGGTATGCTTTTGCTCAAAATGATGCTGTTTAAATAAAGTGTATAAATTTGTATTTGTCCAAAAAAAAGAAGTCATTTTCTCATTATTAATGATAATGTATAACTTGTATCCAAAGAATGTTAATCAGGTCACCCTTTAGGAATTCATTTTTCTACTTTGTAAAATGGTGGAAATCCAAGTATTCTTTAAGTATCATCCATTTTATGTCCCTTATTTTTTATTTAATATATTATTTCTTATCTTTATTCCAATATTTAAGGCAAAAATTAAATTAGACCAAAGTTTGGGGAACACAGAGTAAACTAAACAAAATAAAATGATCAAATCCATCTTTCTATTTGATATTTATTTCTCTAGAAAACATTTCCCCTCCTTTATCTCTGAGGTTTCCACTGAGTGAGTAATATCCCATGTATGTTATATCTTAGCTATGAGTGTATCAGTGTTGGAGATTGATGGAAACCACACAATGGAGGTAGATTATAACTAAAATCCTCTACCCTGCCTTAGGATTGAGAAGCTGTGGAATAGTCAGGACATGAGGAAGCAGTTTAAATTTCCTAGAAAAAGACATTCAGAAAGCAAAATGATCAGGAAAAAACAAGTAGGGACACAACATTGGCAAATTCTACCTTTATCAGAGTTTTGTTTTTAAACATCACTGAGAGGATAATTCTTCTGGGAAAAGTAACACTTCCCCATACTGAGTTACAGACAACAAGGACAAGCTTGTCCTAAAGAGTAATATAAACAGCAATGATGAGGAAATACAGAATGGACCCATTTTGCAGATTGTTAGAAGGGTTGGAAGTGATGCATCATTTTTTTATTCCTCCCACCCCACAAAAGGAAATCGTGAATTTGAACTCTTCCTAATTTGTAAGATGCTGTGTGATTTGCATAGAACTTAGTAGAGCCTGATGACAAAGGTCCTAGCTACCCTTGTCACCATCACCTAGTTCAGTAACCACTCAACAAGAAACTGGTGAAATGTACTCCTAAGTAATTTACAGAGAGAAAACACTGCAGCAATCCTTTGCATGTGCATGTGTGCAGTGTGGTGCGGTATGTGTGTGCATGTGTGTGTGTGTGTGTGTGTGTGTGTGTGTGTGTGTGTGTATTAGAGGTGCTATGAATACAAAGGCTGAGTACAATGTGGCAACTCTAAAGCCTAATGTGCCTGGTAACTTCTACTCTGAAGTGCTGAGAGACCTGAGTGACATTACCTAATGCAACCCTGGATTATCATTCCACCACACCACACTTTATTTTGCAAGGTTCAATTACTTTTTCATTTCCTTACACAGATTGGAATCTTCCAAGTGAGTAGATCCATGCACTACGCCCTTGTCTTTTATCTATGATTTCATAAGACAATTTAAAATTAAGTTCTCAGAATGTCTTCCATTTCTCCTCTTTGGAAATATTTTCATCAAAATAATTTATTTTGTAATATCATTTTAAGGTTCATCAACATGATGGCTAACACCCTGCTGAATTTTTTAAATTGGTTTGTTGAAGTTTCTCTTTTCTATTACTTTTTAACGTTAATGTTGATGCCAACATACTAGGAAATGGGTTCTGCAATACCACTTCTGATCCTCAGCAGAATCAGGGTTACCTTTAGAGAAGAGACTACCGCAATCCAAAGAGTTTGCATCATTTGTCCAGGTTCGCACAGGTTCTCATTGGCAGTGTCAGTGAAAAAAAATCTCAAAAGAGCTTTGTCATAGTCCAAAGACCCTTTATGTCATATGGCTTTGGTTCTACTATGTGAAAGTTCACCTTTCTAAGTTTATAATACCATTTAAAATAATCAGAATTTAAAAGCTAAGACCTATCAGATTATTTCATACCTTAGACTAGAAAAGTTCTGAGAAAGCACTCCGGAATCTGAATTAGCTGTTATTTATGACAGAAAGAATGGGCATTAAGGATGACTACATGGGGTATTGTAACTGGGAACCACTGGCCCCTTCACTTGAGGAAGCACTAACCAGAACTCATATGCCATGCCATGGGAATAATTTCCCATAAAACCAGGATCAAAACAGATGAGTCCTGTAGCAATGGCAAGTGGGATTCTATCACGACAAACAGAATATCACCTAGAAAACATTAACAATTCTTTCCTCATCCCAAACCAATTTCTTCTTACATGCTGGAAAATGATCAAAATACAAATAAACCAAAGAGTCCAAAGAGGGCCAAGCTCATGTCTTACTTGAGCTGACCCTCATTAAAGGGTTATTCCTTCAGGATCAATACCATTAATGCCTGACTATGGAGACCCAGCAATCAATGGCAAGTGATAAAGGAAACAGAATCAATAAGCATTAGAAAGACAACAGAGAGTGAAAAAAGACAAATCCAGTGAGAGTGTTGTGTAGGACTTTGCCTGAGTGAGAGGCAGGGCACTGCTTGCAAGTTCCTTCCGTTTCACTAATCTAAATGATTTCCTCCAACTGGAAAAGCCCATGTTGGATGCAATTAATATAAAATGTAGATCAAAGTATCCTAGTGAAACTGGAGAACTTGATTAGCCTAAAATTTTCCTTAAAAGTTCACAGTCTGCAGTAAACCTTAACATCAGCTTATAAAGTGCTGGATTTTAATGGTCTTACAAAATGGAAAGTTCCCTCAGGAGTCTGAGGAATCAAATCATAGCATTAGTTTCACGGTATCTATCATTTAGTAATTAATAGTGCTAGAGATACTCTTGAGAACACATGATATCTTGGGCAAAAAGATTGAATGTACAAGTAGGCAGCAGGCAGGCCATGCATGATAGCATAACAAACTCACCCATGAAGAAACTTTACCAGGAAACAAGAGGCTTTTCTGCAATAATCACCTTAACAAGCTAGTCTGCTAAAATCAGGATTGTAGGAAGCCAGACATCTATCCCCAATAACAATTCACATAGATAATACTTATCAGCCCCCAACAACAGAGCTGGATTAATACTTCAAAAGATCCTCAATTTTATCTGTGCTTCCAACTAGAACCAACCTGAAAAAGGCACAGTGTGGTCACAGGTTAGCTCCATGGCCCCTCCATCTCCTTAGGTTAACCCGATAGCCCCAACATCTTATTATGCTAACAGCTTTCAAAGATTCACACCTGGAGCCTTCTTCTCATGCTCTACTATAAAGCCATGCCATCACTCTGCTTGCCTTCGAGTCTCTAACAAAATGCCATTTGTCCTGAATGACTTTTTCTCTGAATACACATCCATGTAAGAACACAGATGGTACAGCAGATTAGCCAGAGCATAGGAGTAAATGCAAGATATCAATTAGTTTCAGTGAGTGCTCTGATTACAGCCTCATTAAGATACTTAAAGTAGTCATTTACTAGAGTGTAGCTCAGGGGTGGAGCAGTTGCCAAGCATGCACAAGCTCCCAGGTTCAATATCCAGAATTGGACAAAAGTAAAACAATATAAACAAGCACATTAGAACATTCCAGGTACAATGCATAGTTGTATCAGGATATCATATCATTTCAGAGAAGCTCATCCATGTTACATGGTCCTTCCTCTCCCATCCCTTGTTAGGTTGATGGAAAACAGCCTCCAGCTTCTCATTTATAAATGCAAAGCCACGTCCACAAAAAAATCTTGAGACTTCTTTAGAAGAACATACAAGGTTAAGTTACATAATCACAAAATGTTATTTTTCTTTAAAAAAAAATATGTTCCCATAAAAACGGTTTATGATTTATTTTGTAAGTTATTTTTCTTTCTTTTGTCTAGAAATGAAAGTAAATGTTTTTCATATTTTTCCCTAGAGTACTGAAATTATAGTCAGTTTTGAGATAGGTAACTTCAGAATTTCAGCTTCCAAATCCTCGGCTTTCATAATAATCTGGCTGTCTTTATGTGTTTCCATAGCTCTCTTGCGATAACCAAATTATGCTCATGGCAGAAGGCTATGAATATTGTTTTATTCCTGCTATTCGTTCTTCCTATTTGTGGATTTTAACTTCCACTTTCAATGTTATAAAATAATTATTCTATTTTGTGCAATTATTCTATTTTCTTTCTCTTAATGTAGTCCTAATATTTGGATGCTGAGAATCACTTCTTTTTTTTTTTCAGATGTCACACTGAGTCTTTTCTCTCTCAATCCTCCACGGCATTCTTACAAATTTCATGTCACCCAGGACAAAATATCCTGCATACTTTATTCATCCGGTGGATTATTTTTAAGATAAATTTCACACTTCACATTTATTTCTACTGAATCTTATTTCTATATTTATTCCCATTGTTCAGGAAACTTCTGGGCTTTTTCACATCCTTGCTGGAGTCTGTCACACAGATATTGCTCCTTCATGACATCACTCCCCAAGGCAAATTATTCCATCAGGATCTTAGCCAGGTTCACCTTCTGCTGTGGTGCAACTGTGATTGTCATTTGTTAATTTTATTTTCACTTAATGATCTGTTAATATAGATTCCTCAGAGCTTAATTTTATTTCCATCTGTGGAAAGAATATAGGGCATTATCAAACTGTCTTGGAAATCTAATAGCCTTGGGTCTTCCATTACCAATGATGGTCATCCTCTGTCAAAACATATAAACTATCCAATCAGAAACAGAAGATTGAAAGATAAGGAACTAACATGAAGTGACTGATTTACTCCAAAACTATCATTTTATTATTAACAAGAAGTATATTCACGTATTTCTATGCTTAAATTGGTTAATATGCATCTGTACATTATAAAAGGCAAGATGTAAATATATGTATTGATGTTTATCAAATACCATAGGCAGACAAACTTTATAAGAGCATTGATTTACCTGAGATAAAATAACCATTTTACTGCAAAATCATCATTTTCATTGTGAGTAATATATAGACATGTGTATCCTCTAAATAAGTTGATTAATTATACACACACACATGCTCACTTATATACTCATTTAGTCAGTCAGTCCAGATATAAGCTAATGGATATGCAGTTGGTACACAGGAACTATATAGAAAAAAAGGAATCAAGAGAGTTGCACATGCTTCATGTGAACTTGAGGAAGGAATGAATACATTCTCATTAATCACTATTAATCATTTTTATGGATGATCAAGATTTTATTACCTTCTATTAGGCAGTACATCACCATCTCAAAAATACCACATAAAATGTGGAACCAAATGAAACTTGGTGCAACATATTCAAGTAAAATACAATTCAGACAGGAGCCTTGGCTCAGTCCCAAGCCAATCAGTAAATTCTAATTTCTCTTTGAATAACAATGTTGTGTGGATGGAATAATGTTTCAAGTGAATGAAAGACCAGTACAAGGAAGGTATTTGCTCAAACAATTAAGAAATCTCTTTTCTACCAAAATGGTTCTTGAGATATAACACTGAAAAAGACAATTTTTTCTCGAAAATGAGAAATAACTATTTAGTAGCAAAGCCATCATGGAGAAAATTGTGGTAAAAGACAGAGAAGATCCAGCAGCTCAGATATAAGTCAAACCAGTGAGGACATAGGCCTGATAGTTGAACTGCTCCTCTCCCTAGACCCAGTTCCCCAAGACCCATCTAAAAAAACAAAAACAAAAACAAAAAAACAAAAAAACTTTTGATTGTTTGTGCTTCACTTTATGCACTCTAGTTCTACTCATCTTTCCATTCCCTAGAATCTATCCCCAAAATAAAATATGTACACAATAAACAAACAAACAAAATCAAGCACAGAAAATGTCTCATCATGAAAGTTGTAGTGTGCCACATGCGTCCCACAGCATACCCTCTGTCCACACATCCTCACTTGAAAATGTTCATTGCAATGATTCATTGGTTTTGTTCAAGGTCTCTGGCTTCTGTGATAATATCAATATTGGCCCTCGCTGTGACTCCTCCCAGTTATACTGCTGTTGCCCTGTATCATGGAGATCATATAGCATTGGGTAGGCAGGACTGTCATCTGTTCCAACAGTTCACAAATGATGGAGAAATTTGGGATAGGCCAACTCAAAGCCCTGGATATGGGCCTGGTGGCCACTGAGCTGGTTCCAAGAACTATTCTACTGCTTACCCACTCCCACCTCACTGCCCTCCCCCAAATCCAACCCCTGCTCCCTTGTCCCAATTCTGGCAGTTTTCAGAGACTCAGGTACATGTTATATCAATCAAAAGAACAGAGATGCCCCTGCTGCACTAAAGGCCAGAATCTTTGCAGAAGTCAACCCCCAACCAAGTCAGAGACTCCTTAGTGGTTCAGAGGAAAAAGAGGTCTTCAGAACTCCAGGCCACAAAAGCCCAAAGAGGAAACAAAAGAACAAAACATCCATCTAACAATGATAAAATGAGAAATCAGTAAGACCTATAATCATTCCAAACTCAGTTTGCTAAATGCCAGTGTAAAAATACAATTAAAAACAGCAAGAGCAATAAGGCTCCACTAGAGCCCAGCTTCCCTGTGACAACAAACCTGAATATTCCAATGTAGCTGAAACACAAGAAAATAACCTTAAAGCCAGTTTTATGAAGATGATGGAGGTCCTTAAAGAGAAAAAAAATTAAAATCCCTTAAAGAAATCAAAGAAAAGATAAACAGAAAATTTGGAGAAAGTAAATAAATCCCTTAAAGAATGGCAAGAAATCCAAGAAAAAAACAACCAAGTGAAGGAATGAACTTTTCTTTTTTTATTAGATATTTTCTTTATGTACATTTCAAATGATATCTCCTTTCCCAGTTTCCCCTCTGGAAAAAAACAAAAACAAAAACAAAAACAAAAACCTGTTCCCTCTCCCCCTCCCCTGGCTTACCAACTCACCCTCTCCTGCTTCCTGGCCCTGGCATTCCCCCTACACTGGGGCATAGAACCTTCACAGGACCAAGGGCCTCTCCTTCCATTGATGACTGACTAGGCCATCCTCTGCTACATATGCAGCTAGAGCCATGAGTTCCACCATGTGTACTCTTAGGTTGGTTGTTTAGTCCCTGGGAGCTCTGAGGGTACTAGTTAGTTCATATTGTTGTTCATCCTAAGGGGCTGCAAACCCTTCAGCTCCTTTCTCTAGCTCCTTCACTGGGGACCCTGTGCTAAATCTCAGATGACAGGAGATTCTGGTGAGGTTGTGGAAAAAGAGGAACACTCCTTCCTTGCTGGTGGGACTGCAAGCTGGTACAACCACTCTGGAAATCAGTTTGGCAGTTCCTCAGGAAATTGGACATAGTACTACCAGAGGACCCAGCTATACCACTCCTGGGCATATACTCAGAAGATGCTCCAACATTTATTATGGACACATGCTCCACTATGTTCATAGCATGAATGAACTTTTCAACTCATGAGAATTGAAATAGAAACTATAAAAGGAACATAAACTGAGGGAATTCTGGAAATGAAAAATCTAGATAAACAAACAGGAAATACAAATGCAAGCATCACCAACAGAATACAGAGATGGAAAAAAAAAGAATCTCAGAAGTTGAAGATATGATAGGAGAATAAATTCATCTGTCAAAGAAAATGTTAAATCTAAAAAGATCCTAACACAAAACATCCAGGAATTCTGTGACACTATGAAAATACCCAACCTAAGAAAAATAAGAATAAAAGAAAATTCCCAGCTCAAAGTCCCAGAAAATATTTTCAACAAAAACATAGAAGAAAGTTTTCCTAACCTAAAAATGAACCTAATGAAGATGAACAAACAAGTTTACAGAAGAACAACTAAGTTGGATCAGAAATGGAAACCAATACCCCCAGCACATAATAATCAAAACACTAAATGTACAAAACAAAGAAAATTAAAAGCTGCAAGTAAAAAATGCCAAGTAGCATATAAAGGCATATTTATTAGAATTATACCCAAATTCTAAAGAGACTCTAAAAGCCAAAAGGACCTGGACAGTCATGCAGACTCTGAAAGCCCACAGATATCAACCCAGACTACTATACCCAGCAAAACTTTCATTTACCATAGGTAGAGAAAAACAAGACATTCCATGACGAAACTAAATTTAAACAATATCTATCCACAAATCCAGTCCTCCAGAAGATACTACAAGAAAAATTCCAACCAAAGAGGTTAACTTCACGCAAGAAAACTATGGAAATAAATAATTCCACACAAGCAAAACCCAAAGAAGGGAAACACATACACACACACACACACACACACACACACAAGCACATACTATCACTACCAGTATTAAAATAACAAGAATGAATAATCATTGCTCATTAACATTTTTCAACATCAATATGCTCAATTCCCCCAATAAAAAGGCACATACTAACAAAATGGAATGCAAAAACAGGATCCATCTTTCTCCTGCATACAAGAAACACATCTCAACAACAAAGATGGACATTATTTCAGAGTAAAAGACTGGAAAAAGAATTTCCAAGCAAATGGACCCAAGAAGCAAATTGGGGTGGCCATTCTGATATCTAACAAAATAGACCTTCACCCAAAATTAATCCAAAAAGATGCAGAGGAGCACTTCATATTCATCAAAAGAAAAATCCGCCATGATGACCTCTCAATTCTGAGCCACAAAAACAAGATCACCCACAAGATATAAGTACCATTAGTGTGCCTTTGGAGAAGTCTTCCCATGCTTGTTGTGCATCAGAGACTTACAGAAGAGTAGGGCTATTGCTTGATTTCTCCCTTGGAAGCTTGCATAGCACCTTCATATAGTATGAAAGCTAGGACTGATTGAGGAAATTCTCAGGTCAGTTTTAGTTTGATTCTTCCTGTATCCAAAGCATGTGGTATCTTCAGCAAGAAGGTCTTCCCTCCAAGATCTGGAATACAATCTATGGCAACAGAAATGCCTTATACTGTTTTGGGAATCCTTTCAACTACTGTAAAGTTAAAACTTGTAGGAGACACTGAAGGCTTCTATGACAACCCCTCCCCACCCTAAAAAGAAGCAGTCCAGACAGAAAGATATTCAAGAGAATCCTTATACCTGTGATAAAGAGAAAGTCCAGCTCTTCACAGTTGATAGCTTCTGGAAGGGGTGGGGGGGTAATGACTCGGTTTTCTTCTGAGGTTGGCCAATGGGAATTTGACCATGCTCCCTCCAATGACTACATGCATAACCCAAATTGGATTTTGGTGGGGTTTATTTTGTTTTGCTTTGGTTTTTGATGGGGAGGAATGGAAAGTGAGTGTGATCAGCGTACATTATATGAAATTCCCTAATAATTAATAAAAATATTATGTTGAGGAAAGAACTTGAAGGAAAGTTTCCCATGCCTTGAACTAGTATTTTGTTAAATACTTTCTGACTCTTTGGGAAGCATTAGCAAAACGAATGTGTAACATCTTTCAAAATATTTATGCACATATAAACAAACACATACAGTGTATGTGCATGTGTGTGTATGAGTATGAGTGTGTGTGTGTGAGTGAATATGTGTGAGTATATGTAAATGTCTATGTGTGGTTTTGAGTATTAGATTGTATGAGTGTGTGTGAATGCATGTTTATATATATGTATGTGTGACTGTGAGTATGTGTGCATATGTGAGTGTGTGAGTATGTGTATGTGTATGCAAGTGTATATGTATATATGTGTGTGTATATGTGTGGGTATGTTTGTGTGTGAGTGTGTTGCGTATGTGCATGTGTTTTAAGTAAACTAAATAATGCTTCTCTATGGCTTTTTAAAATAATCTTAGTGTTATTTATCCTCTCTTTTCTCTCCCTATGTATTTTCCCTTGAGTTTTCTCATGTTCCCTCTTTATAACACCTGTATCCTACCATCCTCCTATTCAGAACATCTCCCTGTCCCATGGTTAATTTTTACTTTCTAGTTTCTGTGAACTAAATTCAAAATGACATTTAAAACCAAAACTCAGAGCCACAAGCATTAAAATCTGTTACTTCAGCTTGTCCAAAGTCCCAGGCTAGATTCTACTCTTATGTGGGCCTCTCCTATTTTCCAACTAACAAAATACCAAAAGAAAATGGTGTAGTATTTATATAAAGTAATATTTTGAAAGTTATGAGGTAAGGTTTTATGAAACTCTATGATACACTGATTGAGATTGTATGTAGGGCATGGGCATGACTACCTGTTAGGAAACTCAATGATCAAAACTCAGAAACATACAGCCTCAACCAAAGAGAGCCAAATTAAAAGTATATATATATATATATATAGGTTCAAAGAAAATTCTGTACATTTATCATTTTATTGGCTTCAGTGTCATTGGAATGAAGTCAGCCAGCTTAGGGCTTTCTCAGTTTAAAATGTTATTGTGACCTACTTCTATAGAAATTTGAAGGAATGTAACTGAGACAAGAATATACTTCAGACTAGAATTTGGGAAATTGTTGAGATTTATAGCAAGGACTCCAAAGACAGTCCCAAAATGGGCTCTTACATATATTCATTACAGGAAGCCCAACATATTAAATGTTAGAGACAAAAGAACAAGAATCTATTAAGGAATATTAAAAAGAGAAAATGTAAATTATAATTAAAACAGCATCAACTGCATTAGAAGCATCCAGAGAGCAAGTGGCCGGTAGTTGCATATATGGACATTCAAATATTCAAGGAGTTAATAAGGTATGAGGAACATTTATTATAAAATAAACATTAAAGTATATGAGTTCAGATGAATTCAAGTTTAAATTCTTGAAAGTTTAGCATCATCTTTATACACATCAACTTTAGGTAGCAAGAAATATGGGATTGTAAGTCAATAAATTTTATGTCAATATAGGTTCTGTAATCATTAGTGTGTCACATACAGTTAGAGAAAGAAAGAATTTTCATGCCCTACACAGTGAAGTCTCTTGCTAAATTCTGTGACTCACTGGGGGATAATATTAAGCCCCTTGCTAACTACGATCAGGTGGAGGGTATGTTGTCTAAAACTTCAGTACTTAAATATTATAGATATAGGTTAGATAAGACATAGAGATACATATACATATGAATATTGATATAGATATATAGATAAATAATTTGAAATTTGACTGTGGAGTTTTTTGAGTAAAACAAAAAATGTATTCTATGAGTTGAATGAATTAAAATGGAACACCCTGAAGTTTGATAATATAACAATTGCAATTTTTTTCTAGTAATGCTGACAGAAAATGAACTCAATGGTGGTTTTTTTAGGCATTTTCTTCATATTGGTTTGTTTAGACATTTTCTTTTTATTGGCCTTTTGCTTGTATATAAAGTTTTCCAATTTTGTGCTTTGGAGTGTGTGGTGGGAGTTGTATTGGGTTGCTTTTCTTTCTTGTTTTAAAATTCTCACTTATTTTGGTTGTTTGTCTGTTTTGTTTTCCTATTTAATGTCTAAAATGAAGGACATAGAAAGGACATAGAGTAGGTTAGGATGAGAGTTATAAAGGCTCTAGGAAAAGTATACAGAATGGAAATGATGATCAGAATATTTTGTATCAAAAATATTTTCAAAACAAGTGCTGAACTCAAATCTAAATGACTTTAGCTGCAGAAGATGCATTAAAGTTGCATCAGAATGATGATGATTTTTTTCTACCAAGAAAAAAATATGGTCAAGAGGAAAATAGCATAATAAAATTTGTCCTGACTTTTAGCTATATATTGTAGTAGTCACATGATAATGAGCAAAAGACATAACAGGAATACAAAGCTGGAAAGTGGTGGTGCACATCTTTAACCCAGCATTGGGGAGACAGAGAAAGGTGGATTTCTGAGTTTGAGGCTAGCCATTTTTATGAGCAAGTTCTAGGACAGCTAGGGCTATGAAGAAAAGACCTGTCTTGAAAAAGAAAAAGAAAAAAATGAAAAAGAAAGAGAGAGAGAGAGAGAGAGAGAGAGAGAGAGAGAGAGAGAGAGAAAGAAAGAAAGAAAGAAACTGAAAGAAAGAGAAAGAGAAAAGGATGGAAGGAAAGACAGAAAGAAGGAAGGAAGGAAGGAAGGAAGGAAGGAAGGAAGGAAGGAAGGAAAGAAAGAAGAATGTGATTAATACACTATTTGAGAGGCAGAGGCAAAAGAATATCTTGTGAATTTAAGGCCAGCTTAGTGTACACAACCAGTTCCAAGATAAAATAGAGAAACTTGGTTTAAAAGGAAGGAAAAAGTTAGGCAGAATTGGAAACACAAAGGTCAGAAAGGGAATATTATGCTTAAATTATGATTGAACTGTTAATATAAAACCCAAAGAACACTTCAAATAATAAAATA
>JADRCD010204699.1:0-12568 GCA_019843815.1 Montemys delectorum | reverse complement strand
CCTGGCTGACTTTTACATTTTTAAATATATCTTAAACTCTGGCCATGGTCAAGAGGCTTGCTTTTATCTCAGTCTTAAGTACAAATATTAACTCTCTCAGACCACACATTACACAGATCACGCACGCATACGATTAAGAAAGCTGCCAATAGGGTGTTTCAAAGAGAACCAATCGAAGACCAACAGAAGGCTGATGGACTGTAAAAGAATCTCCATGGGGATTTGAAAATGGCAGTCAGAGGTCTGCTGGAGGTCCCACCCCAGAGTCAAGCCTGGGAGGTCAGAGTTGAGGTTAACCTCAGGGTCAAGTTAGCCACACAAGCAAGGTGTGGGACTATGGAGGCTGAAGAGGCAAAAGACAGGGCTGGGCCAGAAGGATGAATGAACAGCAAGCCCAGACAGACTATCACGTAAATAGATATTTGGTGACTGAGTAAGCTGGGTCAGCCTGAGTGGGGAGACAGAGCCAAGCTGAGGTCCCTGAGAAAGTCAGGAGTTCTCTGCCTGTCAATCCTCCTGACACATGGGTCAGATGACAGACTACAAGGTTAGATGCCTTTTTCTTTGTAGGGTCCAGATGAGGGTGTGCCATGCTTTTCCCAGTTTAGTGTTTACAGTAACCCCACAGACCTGTTTTTGCATGTTTGTGGCTGTAAATTACATATGTATATATGCATGTGTGGAGGACAACCTGCTACAGACATCGGCTACATTTTGTTTTGTTTTGTTTTAAAGATTTATTTATTAATTTTATGTATATAAGTACACTGTAGCTGTCTTCAGACATACCAGAAGAGGGCGTCAGATCTCATTACAGGTGGTTATGAGCCACCATGTGGTTGCTGGGATTTGAATTCAGGACCTCTGGAAGAGCAGTCAGTGCTCTTCACCGCTGAGCCATCTCGCCAGCCCCTACATTTTGTATTTTAAGGCAGGGTCTCTCATTGGCTTGGAACTCACCAAGCAGTTTACACTGACTGCCCAGTAAGCAGAGGGATCTGTCTGTCCCCACTTCTCCAGCAATGGGATGACAAGCTCCTGGGCCACACCCGCTCCTGTCACTTGGATTCTGGAGATCAAGTTCAGGTCCTCCTGCTTGCTTTACAAGTGCTTCACTGACTGAGCTGTCTCTTCAGCCCCATTTCTGATTGTTCTTATATGATTGGAATATACCGTGTACTCCTGATTGATTCTGAAAAATTTGTAGGGTTGCACTTGTTTTAGTTTTAGGAATGATAGCAAACAAAAGCTAATGTTTAAATGCCCAACAAGGTACAGAGTCATCTTTCTCTGTGTTTGTACTTGAAATAGGGTTCAAAGCTTTTTGTAAAGTGGAGTCTCTCAGGACAAGGCAGAGTAAAAAAAAAAAAAAAAAACAAAAAAAAAACACAGTTTTACACAATATGGAATAATGTAGAACGCAACCTGATCACCACCTCTAGATTCCTAAGAACAATTGGTTTTGTTTCTTTTCTCTCCTTTTCTTTTTTCTCTTCTTTTCTTTTCTTTCTTTCTTTCTTTTTTTTGGGGGGGGGTGGGTTTTTTTTTCTTGGAGACAGGGTTTCTTTCTCTGTGTATCCCTGGCTGTCCTGGAACTCACTCTGTAGACCAGGCTGGCCTCAAACTCAGAAATCTGCCTGCCTCTGGCTCCCAAGTGCTGGGATTAAAGGTGTGTGCCACCACTGAAGGCCAGCAATCTATTTGTTTTTTTTTAAATGTTTATTTATTTATTTTTTTATGTATGTCAGTACACTGTCACTCTCTTTAAACACACCAGAAGAGGGCATCAGATCCCATTAAAGATGGTTGTGAGCCACCATGTGATTGCTGGGAATTGAACTCAGGACCTCTGGAAGAGCAGTCAATGCTCTTAACCACTGAGCCATCTTTCCAGCCCGTTTGTTTTTTTGTTTTTGTTTTTATTTTTGTTTTTGTTTTTTAATGTGTCTATAGCCTTTGACTTACGCCTGCTCACCTTTTCGTCTTGCAGGCTAGTGCATCTTCCTTGTTCATAGGTTTTATCTAGCCTGTTGCTGCTACTGCCATCTTTCACTGGCATCTGAACTCAGTTTCTTCAGCCTTCCAACATGTTCTGAAGGTTTTCCAGGAATCCTTCGCTTTTCTGAACCAGCCTCAGACTATTAAGGCACCCAACCTCACGGACTGAGCAGTTACACACTCTTAGCCTCTCCAATGTAAAGATGGCCATTGTTGGACTAGCTAATTCATATTGTGTAAAACAATTTAATAAATCCTCCTCTAATATATATTTACTTTATAAATTCTGTCCCTCTTGAGAACCTAACTAATAGAGCCTATCCATCCTCAGTGCCAGGGATATAGATGTTTGTGGCCATACTTGGCTTTTACCTGGGAGCCAATGATATAAATTCAGTTCCCTATCTTTGCATGGCTTTACTGACTGAGGCATCTTTTCATCAATTATTTTGTTTTCTGTTCCTAATTTATTACTTGTTATCATATGATCTACACATGACAGAATTAAAGTCATAATTTGCCTAATGAAATCTGGGAGGATAGTGTTGAAGCTATTTTTGGACCATTTAAATAGCCTTTCTGGAGTCTCATAAATTTACATTGTTTGCTATCCCATATAAAGGTTCTGTGTTCTTGGCTTTCATTACCTATGCATATTGCAAAGAGTACATCAAGCATATCTGTTGTTACACAGTCCTTTGCATTATATTGACTTACTTTACGAATGACTTCTATGTTTGGTAATGTACTTGAGAGTTTTGAAGATGCCCTCCAGAAGGTTCTATAATCTAGAGTTGATCCTCATGAGCCATTAGGGGTTTTGTGTGTGTGTGTGTGTGTGTGTGTGTGTGTGTGTGTCTGTGGTGTCAGAGTTGTCACATGAGCTATAACATGCATATGGAGATCAGAGGACAAATTTCAGGAGTCAGTACTTGCCATCTATGTTGGTTAAAGCTGGGCTAAGTTACAGCCTATTGTGGATTGCCATGTGGGTGCTGAGAACCAAACTCAACTCTCTAGCCCCTTTCCTTTGAGAGAGGATCATGCTGGCCTTAAACTTGTGATTGTCCTGCCTCTTCGTTCTGAGTGCTGGGATCACAAATGTGTGTCACACTAGACATAGTAAGACATTTTCTTTCTTTCTTTCCTTCTTTCTTTCTTTTTTTTTTTTTTTTTTTTTGGTTTTTCGAGGGACAGGGTTTCTCTGTATAGCCCTGGCTGTCCTGGAACTCACTCTGTAGACCAGGCTGGCCTCGAACTCAGAAATCCGCCTGCCTCTGCCTCCCTAGTGCTGAGATTAAAGGCGTGCGCCACCACTGACTCTTTCGCTGCTTCCTAGCCAGTACCTTGCTGAGAGACTCTGACTATAGTCTTACTCTCTCCCTCATGTCTGATCTATGGGCTCCCAAACAGGGCTTTGGTCCAAGCCCCTCTTTTATTTGTTTGTTTGCCTCAAGTAAGGCTCAAATCGACCTCAAACTCAATATCCTGTCTACAAACTACTCGGGTTCCAAATGTGCAATACCACACTCACCCTGGCCTTGAACTTCCTATGAGGCTGAGGACTACCTTACACTTCTGATCCTCTTTCATGTGGCCACCACACCTGGATTTATGTGGTGTTAGGAATCCCAATTCAGGCTTCAGGAATACTAGGCAAGCAGATTATCAGCAGAACTAGCATCCTTCCCTCTCATGTACACTTAACACAGTTTTAAAAAACAAAATTATACATTTTAATACATTTTAAAATTCAATTTTCTTTGAATTAATATAACATTAATGTTGCATGTCAGGCCAGGTGTGATGATTACTCTCCCCATTTTTTTTTTGTTTTTGTTTTTTTTTTGTTTGTTTGTTTTTTTGAGACAGGGTTTCTCTGTATAGCCTTTGCTGTCCTGGAACTCACTCTGTAGATCAGGCTGGCCTCGAACTCAGAAATCTGGCTGTCTCTGCCTCCCAAGTGCTGGGATTAAAGGCACGCACCACCACTGCCTGGCTTTCCCCTTTATTTTTGAGACAGACTCTCACTGAGCCGAAGCTCACCCTTTTGGCTAACCAGGGTGACCAGTGAGCCTGGGCTCCTCCTCTCTTTGCCCCTCCAATGCTGAGGTTTCAGACATGTGTCCCTACACATGGCTTTTATGTGAGCACTAAGGATCCCAAATTCAGGCTCTCAGTATACATCTCTCCAGGCCTACTGCATAGCTTTTTCCATATAAGGTTTACTCTCTACCCCAGGTTGTGTTGAAATCTTGATCCTTTACCCTCTAAATCCTGGCTCACAAGTTTCTGTCTACAATATAATTTATAAAGTTATTATAATCTTGTTTCACTTGGTTTTTTTTTTCATCTTCATGGTTTTTGTTTTATTGAGACATCTTGTGTAGACCATGCTGGAGTCAAAGTTGCTAAGTAGCAGAGGATGGTCACAAACTCCTGATCCTTCTGTCTTATTCTCCAAAGCACTGGGATTACAGGTGGCACCAACATGCCTGGCTAGAGTTAACATAATCTTACTAAGAAAACACAAAAAAGGCCGGGCAGTGGTGGCTCATGCCTTTAATCCCAGCACTTGGGAGGCAGAGGCAGGTGGATTTCTGAGTTCGAGGCCAGCCTGGTCTACAGAGTGAGTTCCAGGACAGCCAGGGCTATACAGAGAAACTCTGTCTCAAAAAACAAAAACAAAAAACAAACAAACAAACCAAGAAACAAAAAACAAAAAAGAAAACAAAAAGATACAAAGAAAAAGTATGTGTCAATGTCAGTCATAAGGATAATTAGCAAATTTAATTCAGTATTAGATGAAGTGAAGCAATTTAGGAATCCAATCTTAGTTTAAATATTTGTAAAAATTAGTCCTAAACCATAATACAAAAAGGAAATAATAAAGTGATCATGCTAGTAGATATAGAAAATGAGTTGCTAAATTTAGGTATCCACTTATCTTTATTTCTTTTCTTTCTTTTTTTGTTTTTTTCGAGACAGGGTTTCTCTGTATAGCCCTGGCTGTCCTGGAACTCACTCTGTAGACCAGGCTGGCCTCGAACTCAGAAATCCACCTGCCTCTGCCTCCCAAGTGCTGGGATTAAAGGCGTGGGCCACCACTGCCCAGCGAGTGTTTCACTTATCTTTGTTAAGTCTCTTGGCAAATTGAAAGAACTGTTTTACTAGATAAAGATAAAAATTGTTAAATAAAATGAAACAAAGTCTCTCTCTCTCTCTCTGTCTCTGTCTCTGTCTCACACACACACACACACACACACACACACACACTGAATAGTGTAAGCCACCCCTAAACCCCTCTGGTGGTTTTTGGAGACTTAGCCTCACTCTCCCTCAGGCTGAGCCAGAACTCACTGTGCATCCCAGAAGAGATTTCAACTCCCACCAGCAGCCCCTCCACCTCACTCACTGCCTCAAACAGAAAGTTTTCTTAATTAAAAAAAACCCTATTTATTTTATTTATGTGTGTGAATGTTTTTTCTAAAGATATGTATGGGTACCATGTGCATGTCTGGTGCCCTCAGAAGAGGACATTGTGCCCTCTGAAATTAGAGTTATGGATGGATATGAATAGGTTGTGTGTGGGTGCTGGGAACTGAACCCTGGTTCTCTGCAAGAGCAATAAGTGTTCTTAACTGGGAGGCATCTCTTCATCAGCATCACCCTCCCCCAAAATAATTTTTTCTTACGAAAGTAAAAAACAAGTTAAGGAGGCCTTCCATCCCCAGTTTTCTTCTGTTGAATACTAGAAGCCTCAGTCATCAAAAATCCAAGAAAAGGAGATGAAATTGTACAGTTTTCTGTTTGATTTTTGAAACACCACAGAGCCCAGGCCTCAACCTTTTAGTTCTTGTGCCTTAGTCTTCTCGGTGCTATAATTACAGGCAGTTGCAACCACGCCAGATTAAAAAGTCTACACTTAGAAAGGAATAAAAATCATTATTCATAAGTGATATGCATATGAAGAAATATGAATAATTATTAAAATGGGTGGTAGATGTTTTTTAAAAGACAAAAAATCAAAATTAGTGTGTAAGACAATTGAATTCCCATGTACTAGGAATAAGCAGGTAGGAAATAAAATTTTTAACAAATACTATCTAAAGTAGCACCAAAAAAAACCAAACCCCACAACTTAGTATCCTTAATTAGATAATGGGGTTGAAAAAATACATTATTGGAAAATCAGGTGGAATCTAAATAAATTCTATAGTTCATCATCGTTTACCAGTACTAATTTCATAATGGTTACAGATGCATCGCGATGTTGTAGGATACTGGGGGACCTGAGTGAAAAGGGTTCCAGGAACTTTCTGTTCTTTTTTATCTCTTCTGTAAATCTAAGATTATTTCAAAATAAAAAGTACCTAGAAGTTATCCTAACCAAGCTGTAACAGACATTTATGGGAAAAATGTCAAGAGATATTAAAGAAAGTTCTAAATGAATGAAGATTCAAACCAAACTCATACTAGGAATTCAGGATCTCCTCAATGTTGATGATCTCAAGAGTCATCTGTGGATTCGCTACAAGCCCAATCAGCACTTAAAAGTTTTGTGGGATTTATGAGCTTAATATTTTTTCAAAAACACCTAACAACAACTAGGGACAGTGACTCACAAAAATTTTTATATTTCTGGCAGTTCCAAGGCAGAAGCAGGAGAGTCAAGTTTAAGGTCATCCTCCACTAGATAGGGAATTTGAGGTCAAGCTGGACTCTGCAGGATCCAAGCTTAAATACAGTGCTGGAAATCAAACCCAGGGTTCTGCTCCTGTTAGGCAAGTACCGAGGTATATCCCCAGTCCCTGGACTGTGTTGGTTTTGTTTAGGAGATAAGGTTTTAGGGGACTGGAGGGTTGGTTTTGACTTTGAAAACACTTGACTGCTGCTCCCCTGAAGGATCCAGATTCGAGTCCCAGCACCCATAGGGCAGCCATAGCTCTCTGTGGCTCTGGTTCTAGGGCAGCTGGTTCCCTCTTCTGGCCTCCTTGGACACTAGGCATACACATTGTATCTGCAGGCAACACACTCATAACACAGAAAATAAAATTAAAAATTTTAAGTTAAGAAGAGAGAGGGGGCCGGGCAGTGGTGGTGGTGCACGCCTTTAATCCCAGCACTTACGAGGCAAAGGCAAAGGCAGGTGGATTTCTGAGTTCCAGGCCAGCCTGGTCTACAGAGTGAGTTCCAGGACAGGCAGAGCTATACAGAGAAACCCTGTCTCAAAAAGCCAAAAAAAAAAGAAAAGAAAAAAGAAAAAAAAAAAGGAAGAGAGAAAGGGAGAGGGAGAAGGAGACGGAGAAGAAAAGGCAGAGGAGGAAAGAAATGAATAGGGTTGTAGTTGGCCTTAAAGCCTCAGTCTTCAGAGCTCCAGGGATTCGTGTATACCAGGCCTGGCTCAGACCCTGTGCTCCCCAGTGTGACTTGCCATGGCTCCTGGAGCACTTATTCCGCACGAGTGGCTTGGCTTGGCTTAGCTGTGCTTTGGCCATGCAGCATGAGTAGAGCAGACACACCGCTGCCTCATGTGTAAGCAGAAGGTTTTTGTTTTTGTTTTTGGTTTTTTTGGGTTTTTTTGTTTTTGTTTTTTGTTTGTTTGTTTGTTTGTTTGTTTTTTCGAGACAGGGTTTCTCTGTATAGCCCTGGCTGTCCTGGAACTCACTCTGTAGACCAGGCTGGCCTTGAACTCAGAAATCTGCCTGCCTCTGCCTCCCAAGTGCTGGGATTAAAGGTGTGCACCACCACTGCCCGGCTAGTAAGCAGAAGTTTTAAGAGCTGTGATGCGGGAGAGAGGAGTGGTTAAGAGCACTCACTGCTCTTGCGGAGGATGGGAATCCATTTCTCAGCTTCCATATCAGGCAGCTCACAACTACCTGTAACTCCAGCTCCAGCAGTTTCTAACACCTCTGGCCTCCATGGGCGCCTTCATCCACCTGTAGAAACCCACAGACAACACACTTGCACATAATTAAAAATAAAACTTTAAAGAAAAAAAGGAGCTGTCATGTGTTCCTGCCAGAACCAGTGCTTTGTTGTGTCACAAAAACATTGTTTTGATGGGCATAGCAGCACACGCCTTTAATCCCAGCACTCAGAAGGAAGAGGCCTGTGGGTCTCTGTGAGTTCGAGGCCAGTCTGGTCTACAGAGTGAGTTCCAGGACAGTCAGGGATACACAGAGAAATCCTGTCTCAGCAAAACAAAGAAACAAAACAAAACTACATATTCCCCACATAGAGTTTGCTACTTCAGGGCTGGTGAGATTGCTCAGTGGGTAAAGCATTTGCAAACCTGACAACCTGAGTTCAATCGCTTGGACTCACAGAGGAAAGGAAGAACAGATACCGGAAAATTGTTCTCCTGCTTCACAGGAGTGCTGTGGTGTGCGTGTGTTCCACATGGGCATGCATGCTCATATCATCATCACCATCACCATCATCACCATCATCACCATCATCATCATCATCATCATCATCATCATCATCATCATCATCATCATCACAACAACTTAAAATTTTATATTTTTATGTCTATGAACGTTTTAATGGCATGTGCTCACTAATTCCTGGTGCCTAAGGAGGTCAGAAGAGGGTATCAAGGTCCGCTGGAACTGAGGTTATAGGTGGTTATGAGCTGCCCTATATAGGTGCTGAGAATCAAACCTGGGTCCTCTGGAAGAATAGCCAGTGCTCTAAAGTGCTGAGCCATCACTGTAGCCTAAAATTTATCTGTGTGTGTGTGTGTGTGTGTGTGTGTGTGTGTGTGTTTATACATATATATATTTGGTTTGTTGAGACAGGGTTTCTCTGTGTAGCCCTGGATGTCCTGGAACTTGACCTGTAGACCAGGTTGGGTCTGCCTCTGCCTCCAGAGTGCTGGGAAAATTACAAAATTTAAAAAGAATTTGCTCCCTCAGCTTAAAATGAGAAAACACAGAAAAAAAAAAAACCTACAGATTTTAAGAGCAAGAAATAGATATTTGCTGTCTCGGGAAAAAAAAAAAAAAAAAGAGAGAGAGAGCCTCAGATCTCATTACGGATGGTTGTGAGCCACCATGTGGTTGCTGGGATTTGAACTCAAGACCTCTGGAAGAGAAGTCAGCACTCTTAACTTTTTTCCAGCCCTCAAGGCTGCATTTCTTAAACCTTCCCAAACAGCATCAAGGACTAGAAAATAGGTGTTGAAACACACATGCACTTCTCATTCAAACTCCTGAAAGACTGTTTCAAAAAAAGGAAAGAAGGAAAGAAGGAAGGAAGGAAAGAAGGAAGGAAGAAAGGAAAGAAGAAAGGAAGAAAAGAAAGGAAAGATAGCCGGACGTGTGAATGAACATCTAGATCCCAGCACTCAAGAGGTAGGGGAGGGCAAATCTCTGTAAATTTGGGGCCACATAGTGAGTGAGTGAGTACATAGCAAGTTCAAAGATGGCTAGAGCTACGTAGAAATTCTGTGCCAAAAACAAACAGACAAAAATAAATCAAAACCAAACTAAACCAGAACAAAATCCATTTTTACTCTAATAGTATGTCAAATTACACTGGCCCAGTGGTTGCTCTTTACATCTTTGCTCTGGATCAGTGGTCTTGTAATCCTTCATGTGATCTTCACACAACTGTGAACTCACCTCATGACATATTTGTCAGAGCATATCCCTCACAGGTAGGCTACACAAATACCATATAACAAAGAAATTCAACTAGATGTAGACACACAACATACATCAAATAATGTTGGATAAAGGAGCCAGGGACAAAGAAATGTGACTCTTTTAGGAGCATGAGGGGGTTGGGTTTTTGAAACCTGGATGTCCTGGAATTTGCTATGTAGACCAGGCTAGCCTTAAACTCACATAGATCCACCTGCTCCTGCCTCCTGAGTGCTAGGATTAAAGGTGTGTACCACCACCGCCCAGCTACAATGTGATTTCCTGTGTGTAACTTTCTTCTTCTCCTCCTCCTCCTCCTCCTCCTCCTCCTCCTCCTCCTCCTCCTCCTCCTCCTCCTCCTCCTCCTTCTTCGTTTCTGTGTAGCTCTGGCTGTCCTGGAACTCACTGGATTAAAGGTGTGTGCCACAATTGCTGAGCAAAGGACAACTTCTTTTTTTTAAAATATTTATTTATTATATATAAGTACACTGTAGCTGATGATGCCAGAAGAGGGCATCATCCCATTACAGATGGCTGTGAGCTACCATGTGGTTGCTGGGATTTGAACTCAGGACCTCTGGAAGAGCAGTCAGTGCTCTTAATTGCTGAGCCATCTCTCCAGCCCCATGTGTAACTTTCAAAAATAAGCAAAACTACTTTGCTGGACACATTTTTAGCTAGAAAAGCAAAGGCCTAGAAATAAAGCTGCAGCTAAAGGCGATCGCTGGGATAGAGGTGTGGAAGGGAGCTGAGATTGTCAATGGAAATAGGTGAGGGGCTGGGGTCGCTCAGCAGTTAAGAGTGTGGGCCTCTTGCTAAGGATTGGAGTACAATTTCCAGCAGCCACATCAGGCAGTCCTCAGTTAGCTGCCTAGCTCCTTCTCTAGGTGATCTGATGCCCCTTCTGGCATCTTCCTGCAACCACACTCACCTGCACATACCCATATCCCTCCATATCCTCCCTGACACACAAGCATGGATATATTTTAAAATTTACCAAAAAAAAAAAAAAAAATGTTGTAAAGGAGCAATGTGAGATTCGATGGCACTGGTAATATTCTATTTCTTGAACTGAATGTTCACTTTAGGGTTTTTTTTGTTTGTTTGTTTGTTTGTTTTGTTTTTTGAGACAGGGTTTCTCTGTGTAGCCCTGGCTGTCCTGGAACTCACTCTGTAGACCAGGCTGGCCTGGAACTCAGAAATTCACCTGCCTCTGCCTCCCAAGTGCTGGGAATAAAGGCTTGCACCACAATTGCCTGCTCAGTTTTTTTTTTTTTCCCTCTTCAAACGGTAGGATTTCATTGTATCAACTTCTACACTGCTTCATAAAATGGAAGGTTTCTGATTTGTTCCCCAGCATTGCTCATTTGTGTCTTTATTTCTTCCTCAAGTGTTTCCAGTTATTACTCTCACCTGGAAATCACTATGGGAGTGAGTTCCCAGTAGAGGTTTTACAGGACCTCAGGCCACATTTGTTGCCCATAACTCAACACAGTGTATCTAAAACTTTGCTTCTTCTATTATTCCTGGAATTTTTAATCCAAAAAACCCCCAGAAAACCACTCACACCAGTCTGGCGAAGTCCAGTATTTACAGTTCAGCCTACTGTTGGTAAGTCACAATTTCTTTGAAGGCTTAACCAGTTTCTGACTTTTAAGTATCTATTTAATTATTTTGTTTAATGTTAAGACCATAGTTGTGTTGTGGTGGTTTCCAAAGGCTAGCTGCCTGCCTGCTTGCCTTGCCCACCTCTTTCCTTTCTTCCTTCTGTCTTTCTGTCTCTCTTTCTTTCTCTTTTATTTCTTCCTTCATTTTTCTTTTCTCTCTCTCTCTCTTTCTTTCTCTCCTTTCTTTCTTTCTTTTTTGAGACAGAGTCTCAGTGTGTAGTCCTAGGTGTTCCAGGAATTCACAGATATCTGCCCACCTCTGCCACTTGAGTTCTGGGATCAGAGTCATGTACCACAAGCCTGTTCGGATGCTTTTTTAAAGACAGTGTCGTACAAGTCTGCGGCAAACTCAAGCTCCTCTTGCTGCAGGAGTCACCAGAGTGCAGTACTTTGCCTAATTTCAGAAATAATTTTTTTTGAAATTCAAATATATTTCTTTCTCATCCTCCCTGGTTTCTATTACTGTTCAGTACCTGAAGCACATATAGAAACCCAAGAAAATTACGATGACATTTTCCAGGCTGGCTCCAACTAGCAGAGGGAGACCTTGCTTCCAGCTCCAGAATGAGTTACAGGAATGCACCTTCTCTATTCACTTTAACGTGCTAGGGACAGAACTGGAGCTCCACACGTGCTAACAAGGACTCCCCAGCAGAGGCAAGTCCACAGTGTCCTGCACATTTCAGGAAAACAATAAAAAGAATATTTAATCCCAAGCATAAGAGAAACAGGACTAATATACGATATTCTAATATCCGTTGTCTTTTTAGCAGTAGCAGTGAGTCACACAATTTTCCTGTTTGTATTTCATCACGACTGGACCTTTCTTCCCAATCAGGGGGAATATTTCAATATGCAGCTTTCAGCTGTCCAAATTTGATTTCCCAATCCTCTGTGTGTCATTTTCATCTAATTGCATTTCGAGGCTATCTCTCCAAAGACCACTTCCTTTCTTACACACACAACTGATTAACAAACTATCATTATTGTTAAGTTCTCCTCATCTTACTGCAATGCACCCCTCCTTCCTCCAGGGAGCTAATAGACAAATGACTGATGGATGTGATCTGCACTTCAGGTGCCTTCTTACATGTGCTCTTCAAAAGTTAGGTGGGGGTTGACCGGTGGCACATGCTTTTAATCCCAGCACCTGGGAGGCAGATCTCTGTGAGTTCCAGGACATCCAGGGCTACATATTGAGACTGTTTGAACTTTCCAATGTGAGTGTGTGTGTGTGTGTGTGTGTGTGTGTGT